>JANHFX010023957.1:0-45083 GCA_027560015.1 Chloroceryle amazona | reverse complement strand
GGCACTGCCGTGCCTGGCTGCTGCCGGCTCCAGAGGGATGGTACCAGACCACTCTCCAAGACAGGAGTGCAGGACCTGCCGGTTCGGCTGTCGTGCGGATTTAGGTTGGTATCAGTCAGTGGGGAAAATACACAGTCAGTCATTCTTCCAGTCAGCTGGCTGGATTTGACCTCCCAGCTACGTTGCTCTTGCCCTCCAGAATCCAAAGTCCTTTTCATCATCTGATTACACTGGGTTAACAGCTCAATTCTTCTGACCTCTGAATGGGATGGATGGACGGATAGATGGATAGGTATCACCCTTTCTTTCAGTTAGCATGAAATACAGAAATACAAAATTTGCCCGACAACTTTTGAGTCCCCTGGGCTCAGCAAGGTGGTTTTGCAATCTTGCCAGGCTTTTCCGTTCTCTCCCCTTCAAACCCTTCCCCTTTCCTCTGTAGTTAAAACTGCTGCTACATGGCCTTCAGATAAAACAATGTAGTATGGTAACAAGTATCTTCACTTTGTCTTATTTGAACTATATGATCTGAGAAGCTGCCTGGAAGCACATATTTAAACTCAAATAAATATGTAGGCTACTGCCTTCCACATTTAATAGCAATATCATCAACTGCAAATGAGAACCCATTGTCATAGTTCAAGCCCTCTGACTCTAGCAGCTGTTTACATTTTCAGATGTTCCTGTTGAGGTTTCAATACTATCTTGCTAATAGCTGACTCTGGATTTTTCTCTTTTGACTGTGTACGAACAAGGAATTGTTGAAAGCACTTGTACTTTGCATAGACATTAATGAACCATTTCAGGGACCTCCTCTTTAGTGTATCAAATTCTGAGATGGATTACTAGCAGAAAAAAAAACAAAACAACAAAGCAACCCAAAGGTCTGAAGAAATATCCTCTGTCTCAGGGAAAGTCACACTAGTAGCACTTCAATAGGGTGGTGCACCAGCACACGCTATCAGTATTTCTATATTGGCACAGCAGTTGCACTACGTGCAGCCATAGAGACTGAGAATTCAGGCTCCAGAGATCTCTGGTTATGCAATGGTATAATACAACATATGTGGGTGGGTGTAAGCCTGAACCCAAAACAGAATGGTTACTGAAGATACACTGCATTGCTGGTGCTCATACGGCTGTTCCCTCACAGGTTCAGTCACTATGTCTTGAATATTCTGCTGTAGACAAGGCAAAAAGGTTTTTTTTTTTCCTCAGACGTATCTGAAATTATCTAAAGTACAAGCAAGTAGATTGACATTTTGTAGCTTCCTGAAGAGGATTCTCAGGCCCTATGCTAAAACCAATATTGTTTATTCAGAGCATCTCACAGTCTCCTCATGTAGCCTGTTGATTTGTTGCTCTTGTGGATGGTAAGAAGGAGGGGGAGAATTCAGATTTTACTGGCAACATTAGCTTTAGTACTTACTGGCTTCTAAGTGCCTACTAGTGGGATTTGTGTGGGATTTTTTTGTATAGCTATGTAGTAGAGGATTGCATGAATGTAATGAAATAGTAGAAGTTTACAAATGTTTTAAAGTCTGAGTCAAGAAGAATCTGAAATTTTTATTATCATGGTATAGAAGTCCTTGTAAACTAGACTGCTAGTATAATAGATCCATAATAGTTCAAGAGAAGGATGTAAATGACATGATGTCCTGCAGCCAAGGTTCTGACAGAGTAAGGAAATGAGTGCGTGTGAGGAAGAAATCTTTTACTGCAAGGAGAAGTTCTAGGAAACTTGCTGGCAGTCAACACCAGAGTTCATGTTCAGTGTCCAGAGTAAAAAAAGATTTCCCTGTCGAATCAATACAAAACTGATAGTCACATTTCATCCTTGTCATATCAGTGCTGAAGTATAACTCAACTTACTAACCTCTCAGGAAATTATTTACATTACTTCATCTGCCAGCTGTTAATTATCAATATCTGTCCATTTACAAAGCACTGCCCTTTCTTCCAGGCACATTTGTTCCATGTAGTCTTAGTCCACTGGCCAACATAGTAGACTTTCTTATTTTATCATGAGCACTGTAGAATGACATATTTTAATTACTCATTTGGGTGAAATAGTTTGAGCATACAGGAAACACTTTATTAGTTACTTGTAGAAATCTTGACCACCAAAAAAAGACTTCAGTATGATTATGAGAAGGTACCAGTTTGTTCTTTTGATTACAGTGTAGGCAAGGATGACTTAAAATGCATCAGTAGTTATCAGAGACACTTCATATTTAGAATAGGTGTTCAATGTAGTTTCTATATATAGTTGTCACAAAGGTCTGATTTTGTTGTTTCGTTTGTTGGTTGGTTTGGGTTTTTTGCAGTGACTCCTTAAATGTAATTTATTAAATCTTTTTTATTTTGAATTGGTTGTCTAGCTGGATCAGCAGTGGGACACAGATATTCAACTGTGTGCCATTGGTACAGATCCAGCTGAAGTCATGAAATAGCTGGCTTAATGAATCATTAATGGAATTCAGAACATTTTATTTCTATGCCACTGGTGCAAATCCAATTAAGGTCAAGAGACAAGCTGGCTCAGTGGTTCAGTAATAGGAAACAGACTTCTACCTCCAGATTATTGATGTGTGTCTATAAAGGGTCAGGAAACTGTAAGTTTTGAGACATTAAAATACAAAGCTTTTCCAATGCAGCTGCTGCTTTAAAGCCAATCTATTATACATGATTACTTTCCGATATGTTTCAATACTCAATATTGATGTACACATGTGAAAGAGTATAAACATTTTCTGTGTAGCCACTGATATAGCACAATATCACTCTGAAAGAAGGTACAAGAGGCGATTTCTTCAAACAGTACCTTCTCTTAAGGAAGCATCTAGGGAAAAAATGGAATGTGCACTGCATTTTAGCTATTTAAGGCTAGCAAACCATCTGAATATCCTAGTGGCCTATACCATGGTCCATCCTTGCCACACTATCTTTACTAGAGGCCTTCTGAGACCCCTCTCTGGTTTTACACCTCCAGTCAGGAGCAGGAACCTTTAGTAACTGTCCTTATTAATTGGAGGGAAAATGTGTTTTGCTTAGGGTGAAACTGAAGTACTACTTCTACTATATCAGCATTTGCAAGATCAGATTTGTATATTAAGCAAGTATCCTCTGTCTGTGAGATTACAGAATAAGAGAAGCTGATAACTCTTCACTTGGTAACAAACTCAAGACTTAGCTCACCCTTAGTTGCAATGTGGGCATTTGCAGCAATGACAGGCATGTGGAAATCTCTGTGGAAAAGGTGGCCCTGACAGAATCCATGCACATAGCCTCTTTACCTCACTGCCTCCTCCTACTCAGCTACCTAAATGGCACCATATGCTCAAGTATACAACCTTACATATATTCTCAGAAACACCAACATCTGGAAGAGTGAAGTTTAGTGAGCTTATATGGTATGACTTTGATGGCTCTGTGATAGTGACAACAATGTGAGTTGTCTCCAATAGAGTTCCCTTGTAGACGTTTGTTTTTTTTTGGTCTCATACAGTGGCCAACCCATAAATGCAAAAGCGCTCTCTTCCTTCCCCATCATCCCTCCCAGTAAAAAGGTCGTAGTAAAAACATATATTTTAATTACTTAATGCACAAAGCAGGTCTATCCAGCTTGTTTCTTCTTTGACCAAAGTTTCAGATGTTGCTGTTTTGCTGCTCAGTTAAGTATTTCTGTCTCTATGAAATATTTGGAAATATATGTCCTATAGGTCTCTGTCCAGGACATGCTGGATCAGTGAGTTTTGTTGCGTTATGGAGACATACATATTTCTGTCAAGACTTTCCCAGACAGGATTCAAGAAGTGCCAGGCAGGGAAATTTCAAATTGAAGTATACCCTCAGCTTGGTACCACTGGTTTGAATCCTTCACTAAAGAGCAGTGGAGGTTCTGAAGAGGATTATCTTTTGGTTCATCATCATTATCTTTTTGTCTATCGTCCATTGAGCTGGTCCTACTGCAAGTCTTTTTCCTCTCTACCACCCTAAAGAAGACACCAGATATTGTGCTGTAGTTATTCTAATCTGCCAAAGTAGTCTTTTCTTTAAGAACAGTACTCTAAAATAGTGCTTCCATTATTCTTTCAGAATAATTTGGAAATGGTGCCAGACAAAGGTACGGGAACTTCTGCAGGGATGAGAAGCTTGATGTTCCCCAGTACCAATTCTTTTGGATCACTGCAGCCACTACTGATGATCATGCAGCACACAGCTCATCTGAGAGCAGATCCAAGGTCTTTGAGGTAGGTATACAATACGTGTGGCATCTGACTACAAATGCCGTGCAGTTGATTCACTACTAGTACGGGCGCCTGACAAAAATAAATGAATCTTAGCGTGACTCCACATGAGTGGTGTTGACACATCCAATTGTCTGTGCTTCATTTGCTGCAAAACAGTAGCTATTTTAGAAAAGCAGTTGATGAGTTTAGCATACACAAAGAGTAGACAGATTTAAACGACATCTTACTGGAACATTCTATTTTTGAGATTTCAGTTTGACAAAACTGCCTCATTAAGGACTTGGATATGAAAAGCAGGAAAATACTTTTGGATCTCATGTAAACTAAATTCAGAATTCTGATGAGCTGAATCAGTTCTTTCCATACATTATTTCCCTTTCTCTGTATTTCCCCTTGTTTCTGTATAAGAGATAAAATAAAACTTTAACAAGTCTTGATTAATAAGCAAGATAACTCTGAACTGCATGAAGTAAACCAGGAGGAGGAAAGAGAAGGTAAGCATACTGACCCCACAATTATATTATCTCAGAATAAATAAGCTATGAATGATGATCACATTTTGTGGCCAAAAGTGCACAAGTGGCTGCTTCCTTCTGCAGGAAATCTTGTGTTGTTTTCTTTGACTTATTAGAAGCATTAAAAATACTAGAACAGATCCTCTAAGAAACAGGAAGATACTGTACAGAGAAAGGCAGCTGCAGCCTCCTGCCAGCTTGACTGGAGGCAAATTTTCCAACACTCATTGAAGAATACTGTGTTTCAGCTCTGAACTACACGCCGGTAGGCTTCTCAGCCTCCAGACATACACAACCGTACCAGTGCATAAAACACAGGCAAAAAGTGAGTAGCTGTGCCTTCCCTAGAAATACATTTTTGTTGTGCTCCATAGACTATGCCTACAAAACTAGTCATGTGTACTGTCTTTGATGCCTAGTCAGTGGTGGTGTGAGCAGATTTAATCTCTTTTCTATGAGTTTGCTTGGTTCTCTGCTCCTCAAGAGCAAAATCAGTACCTTATTTGCTGTTTCTGCTTATACATCCTTGCCTTGCAGACCAGTAAAGGAGGCTTACCACCTGTGCACACATAAGATTACCAGATGGCAGAAGTTACATGGCACATTCATGAGCCATTATATGTAGTCATATTAAATGCAAGAAGTTCTTAATACACAGCATCTGTGTATTATTAGGGCTTTATATTTTTGGTTAAAGGCTAAACATCATCGGATATGCTTTGTAGTAGCTTATTTAGTCTTACTCCAGAACTCTTTGTTAACTCAGCTTCATCTCAGACGCTTGACTCCCAATACAGTTAGGATGTTGGTATTAAAAACTACCTCTTCCACAGGTAAGCCAAGTTCAAGCAGAAAAACACATAGAAAAACAAGCTTTCCAGTAAAACACTTTTCTTTGTGTTTTCATTTCCATGACACTCTTTAGTCCTGTATAGGCTTCACTTCCATCTGTCCTTCTGCACTGCTTATTTTAAATGCTAATGTAACAGCTATTGCCTTTGTGTCCAAGTATGTCACAATCAATCTATTTATCCTGGCAAGGTCTGAAAGGTTAGCCGCTATTACTCTGGTTTTAGAGAGAGATGGGTAACAGCTGCTGGCTGCATTACAACCAACTTGCTGATGGGTGCTGTGGTATTATGGTTTCTTGATTAAGGACCTGTCACAGTCTCCTTGGCTCCTGCTGAAGCAGCATATGGGCACACACTTGAGTATCATCTCAATGGAAAGACAAACCTGGACATGGCATTCAGCTGGGACCTGAAAGTTCAAAAGTGCTTCAGCTTTCCAGTTAAATACTGTCTTGAAATCTCAATTTAAATCTACACCTCTAAGTATGCTAGGCAGCAAGCTGTCAGCTATTCTGAATGGGATAAGGCTTTCAAGTCTCTCATTTACAAGGTTTATACTTTGAGTAAATAAATAATTATTCTTAATCCAGAGGCTGAATACCCAAGCATGACTGACTATTTGTGATATTAAAGAAATCACTTGGGGAAAGGGAGACCTGGGTTCTAACCACAATTTTAAGCAACACTTAATCTAAAACTGGAACAGAGATTGGAAGTGAAGTGTTTCTATGTCCAGATCCTTGCTTTTAAGTAAGAAAATCACATTCATGACCTAAATTACATTTTTGTCTCTCTCCTTCACTTAACTGAAATCACTCTTTTCTCTTTTTACACCACCTGTCAATGCTGGAGTTTTAAGTCCAACCTACATAAATAAATTTACTCACATTAATTCTTATTGTCATTAATGAAGACAGTTAAATAAATGAAGATAAGCATTCTCACAGAATTAATCCCATCTGAAAAGATTGATTTTTTTGTTGTTATTGTTTTCTAGCCAGACAGAAAAGGTTTCAATAGATAATTGGACCAGTGCAGAAGTTTCTGGGTAACATAAGGAACACTAAAAAGTTATTTTGTACTGAAAATTCAGTTCAAACCAAAATGAAATATTATTCCTCTCTTTGATTTTAATTTAGATTTTATTTGATTGACTTTTATTAAGCCATACTAGCAATCTCCAAAGAGAAAAAAAAGTGCTGAAAAGAAAAAATAAGAAAAATGAAAGTGTCTTCTGAAAATGTTAGCATTTCAGCTTCTAGTGTTGCTGTACCTAAGAGTGTGTGTTTAAAGTTGCAGTTGCATCATCCTACTCCACTCTTCTCACTCCCCCATCTCCACACCTGATTCTTAACTTCTCTCTGGTGCTGCACTCATCAGACTCCTCCATCAGCCAGTGCATTTCACTCCTATGGCAGAAATCCGTGCAGGATTTTAATATGGTTTGGCAGGAAACTCATTCACAGATGGGTCTGAGGAGTGCCAGAGACAGCACAGCAATTACTGTGAATGGAAAGCAGGGGTCAGTGGAAATTTGGAAAGGTGGCAAAGGGCTTTCCTTTTTCGTCTGTTTTATTGTATTTACGGCATCCCAAAAAGAGACCCATTTTGGTAAAAAGGTGGTATTTCAGACTACAACAACAGTTTGCATTATCAAATTCTTGTTCCTTTGAGACAATTATATTAAAAAAAAACCCTGATATTTTTCCACTTTGTATAAATCTTGTCTCATATTTAATTGCAATATTTCAAATTTGTCTTTTTTTTTTTTTGTGGCTGTAATTACTCATCGAATTTGAAACCCAGGGATAACTTGAAATTGTGTTTTCCAGCAAGTTTTGTATAATACTCACATGTATCAGTTTTTGCTTGTATGTTTTGAAATATCTAGAAATTAAATAAGATCTCTTACTTATCTTCTAAAGATTAAAACTGAGCCAAAACCACATGTGTCTAGAATCTTCAATCCTACAGTAGCTCTTTAGGCAAGCTGACTCTTAGAAGCTACTTACTGAAGATACAAAGTACATATATAGTCACCCCGAATACAATTAAAGGTTCACATAGTCAAAGGTTCTGGAACAAACATCTTGCATATATACAGTTTTTGTAATGCCTATTTTGTAATACCTAAAAGTATGGTATTTTTAGTAATCTGTACTTTAACATTCTCTTGGGGTCTACCGCTCTCTTTAATGTACCTAAATTTATAAGGCTGAATATTGCTCTGCACTCAGACACGAGCTCACTACTTCACTGCATAAAGGGCTGTTTGCGTAGAGAGTAGCATACTGATTTAATGTATATCCAGGAGCTGCTGCTCATTTTATGGAACTACTTGAGAGAGAAAACAAGGTAATTTTATTCCATCAGTTTTCCAGTAACTGTGTTTAGAATAGATAGCATTAAGTTATTCTTGAAGTAACTTTAGATCAGTGTTTAAAATCTATAATTTAGCACTACAAATACACTTTTACCAAACTTGTGACTAGTAAAAATACCTTTGTATTATCTACATCTTTTTTTCTAGGATATTGGCTACTGTGTTTACCCTGCCACAGTAGAACATGCCAAGCAGTTACATACTATCAATGACAACCTGATATCAGATATTTCTCTTGTATTCTACTGTTAACTGTTGTTAGCTTGATTTCCTCTTATTCAAACACCTACTTTTTTAATGTATAGCTCATAAGTAGGTAATAGTTTGGTACTAAGAGTACCTTTCTGAATATTTTACTACATTGTCTCTCTGAAATCAAAGAAATTCAGTGTAATTGTCAATTTTACATTTTAGCTTAAAATATTTTATTTGGATATTTATGTATTATCAAAATAAACCATTTTCTTGTTTCTCAGCAGTAGATAGATCAGCTGTTTTTATCACTTGGGTCCTGTGATTTCAAAATGCTCACTCTGTAGCAGTGTAGCCTGCTTCAGCCAGGTAGCTTCCTCTCCAACTACAGTATTAGCATCCCAACACCCATCTGTCTAACAGATTAGTCCCCTAGAGCAAGAAATCTTCACTTTATTTCCATCTTGAACATGGACCTTCTTATTCCCTAAAAGAGGTCTGCATGGGCTCTGCTTAATGGGTTTGACATTATTTCTGAACTGTTGCAGATTTTAAATTGTCATCGCAAAATAACCACCTAGATTCCCATTCACACAGCATTGCAATTTTTACATTCACAGCTTACAACACAAGATCTTGGAGGACCTAGATTTGGATAACACAGACAAATCTGTCATTCCAACAACTACTTAGAAAGGCTTTTTAAATCTACCTGACCTTTCAAAGTTTGTCACAGCTTGCAAATAAACTTGTTGTGGGAGTGTGGTATCCTGTTACTTTCCTTGCTGTTCTTAGACTATACTCAGATTTCAAGTGTCATTAGTTTCAAGGGTGATGTTATCTTGACCAGTAATCCATATATTTTCATAGAATCATAGAATCATCTAGGTTGGAAAAGACCCATGGGATCATCATGTCCAACCCTTCACCCTACTCTACAAGTTCTCCCCTAGACCATGTCCCCCAACACTACATCGAAGCAATTCTTAAACGCGTCCAGGGATGGTGACTCAACCACCTCCCTGGGCAGCCTATTCCAATATCCCACCACTCTTTTCTCACAGCTATATGAAAAATAATCTTACTTTTTTATATGACAACAGTTTCATAAAATATGAAATATGTTGAGGGCTCAAATCTCTTTTTCATTTAGAACAGTGTCTATGTTTATGTAGACATGTCTAAAGGCATGTGGTGCATGTATTCTGATTTTTTTTTTAATCATTTCTGTTATTGCTTATTGTAAAAATAGTGAACCTGAGGAGACAAGAGCTGTGGTCAAGATTTCCAGCAACTCCTACCAATTTCTGATGCAAGCTGATCACCCTAAACCATAATTGACTTCATGAGATACTGAGCATTTGCCTATCAAATGTCTAAATGCATCTTTGGCTTTGAGGCTCCCCAGTATCAGCAGATGAATGTAGAAATGTGAGGTGCTCAAGATGACAATTATATTTTAGGGCAAAATAAGCATTCTGATCTTCTGATGTCTGTGATTTGTTTCAGCTGTTTACACAATACTCTCCATTTTCATTGAACAGATATTCCTTACCTACATTTAGTACAGAATTTTCCAGTTCTTTATCTGAGATGTATTCATTTCTCATTGTAGATTAGTTGAGTAGTGGATTTTTGGGGAACCAACAGGAAAACTTTCTGCAGATACATTGGAATTTTATCCTTCCCAGCTGTTCTTTCCAGCAGTAAGTAAAGCCAGTTGACCTACAACTTTGAATTTAATATTTAATTATAGTCAGGGCGTACATATTTGTTTTACTTAGGGTCTCATCTCAGTATTTGAAAATACAATTTTCTTAAATGTGTAATTTTTTTTTTTGGACTTAGTTTTAGAAGAGATTATTTACAATTCATTTTCTGTGAACTTCAAAGAGTATCTCGATACCTCTGGAACTCCCTTTCTGTCTCCAGTGGTCAGGCTGCAGTATAGCTGAAAAGGCCCCTAAGTGTAGAAAAATACCTGTTTCACAGATGAGACCTGTGAAGGATTTTCAATGCTAAGAATAAGGGAGGTAGTGCTTCAAGTAGGAAAAAAACCTGGTATTTCCTTACTGCATCACCAGTTTACATATACAATGCCTGTAGAGATGCTCACATAAGAGACCCTCTTAAATATGTTCCATGTATTGATACAAAGTGCAATTAATATTAGAATTCAAGTAAAGTTTTATAGGCTGTTGTTTTACTGTATGGGATCTTAAGCTTTAGATATCATTAATCGTAGAATCATAGAATCATTTTAGTTGGAAGAGAACTTAAGAGATTGTTGAGTCTAACCATTAACCCATCACTGCCAGGTCACTGCTAAACCAAGTCCCTCAGTGCCATATCTACATGTCTTTTAAACAATCCCAAGGATGGTGAATCCACCACTTCCCTGGAGAGCCTGTTGCTGTGCCTGACAACCCTTTCTGTGAAGAAATTTTTCCTAATAACCAATCTAAACCTCCCCTGGCTTATAGCTTTGGAGGTACTGATAAGTTTTTTGCCATCAAGTTGTGTTAACTTAATACAATGTTGTTCTTGATTGTGGAATGTACTTTTGTAATAATGGGCTGAAATTTGCAACATTTTGTAAGTACTTTTGTGCTCTTCATTGCTTAGGGCATTTAGGGAAGCTCTAAGTCTTGGTAGATACTGTCAACGATCCTCTTGCACAGTGCAGAGTACAGAACACTGCCTCAGGGTGTGTGGCAGTACTGCGGCCAAGCTGCCTGATTACACCAATAACTCACTTGTAGTCAAGTGTATTTAAAATAACATTTTCTTTTTCATATCTAATAAACTTCACCAGCATCCAATTGAGAGTATGGCCAAAGAGGATGTTCCTGCTTCTTCTACCTCTCACAGCTGTGTTTCCCCATCCCCTCTCTTGCATTGGCTCTAGCAACTGCACGTCCACAAGGAGCATTAAAGTCACTGAACTGCACCAACAGAGTAATCATATTTTTCTTTTGGTGGTTCAATATCCTGTTGTATCAGTGAGTTGATCTAATTCATGACTGCAGTCATTAGGTCATCAGGAAAGGAGTGGGCAGAAAGAAAGAAAAAAGTGTTGAAGGGGAGGAAGAAGAGGCTTGTCCCTTTCATTGGCAGCATGATGTGGAACTTTACCTCTACGCAAAACTTGTGACAGTGATGTTATTTTTAAACTTAAAGCTCTTGAAGAATTACTGCTGTAATGTGAAACTGCACTCTCCCTCTGTCCCAAACATACAGTTCCTATGACCCTTCTTGGTTTAATCCCTTTTTCTCCCAAGTGCTTACTTTTCCTTTGCTTTGGGACCTCTAATTTACTTCTAGTATGACTTACCAACTGTAACTCCCTTTTCACTGCACAGACCCTATATATGAAGGATCTTTGCAAGAGCTTGGCCTCTTTAATCTCCCTTAATTCAAATTCTAAAATGAGATTCTTTACACCTTTGAGCAGAGCAGTCACCATCTGCCTTCCTGAATCAGTAGGGCTCACTTCAGTAAACTAGAAATGCGTACTCCACTCTTCTGACTCTTGGAACCACAGAATGGTTGAGGTTGGAAGGAATGTCTGGAGATCATCTGGTCCAACTTCCCTGCTCAAAACAAGGTCAACTAGGACAGGTTGCTCAGGGATGTATCCTGTCACGTTTCCAACGATGGAGACTCCACAGCCTCCCTGGCAATGTCTTCCAGTTGTCAGACTCACAGTAAAACATCTTTTTCTTAGGTTTAATCATCCTGTACTTTGGTCTGTGTCCTTTGCTTCCTGTCCTTTCACTGGGTACCACTGAGAAGAGTCTGGCTCTGTCTTTTCCATCTCCCCCACATGAAAGATGCTCCAGTGTTTCAATGATCTCCATGACGCTCTCCAGTATGTCCATGTCTCTCTTGTAACAGGGGAGTCCACAACTGGAGATAGCACTCCAGGTGTCTCTCACCAGCACTGAGTAGAGGGGAAGGACCACTTCCCTCAGCCCGCTCGCAATGCTCTGCCTTGTGCTGTTGATGCTGTTGCTTATCTTTGCTGCAAGCGTGTAGATGACTATGTTCATCTGTTTGTGTCTCGGGTCTCCCAGGGGTTTATCTGCCAAGTTGCTTGCTAGCCACTCAGCTGCCAGCCCATCCTGGTGCCTGAGGTCATCTGAAAGCCCCATGCAAGTTTTTATTTTAAAGATAGGGTCAAATATTTAATAATTAAGTCTTTTTCCTTCTTATTCTTTGTGTCATTGAAATAGTGTGACAAGCATGATGATGATACTTTGGAAGCAAATGCATACTTGTATAAATACTTGCAAGTAACACTGCAGAGAAGACTAACAGCAGCAGTTAGCTGTTCTGTGCCTCAGAACTTAGCCATTTCTCACAAAAATTATTCACTAAATGCATTTTGGAATATATTATACATAAGTTCTAGCAGCTTTTTCAAGAATGCCTTCTGCCTAATAAACTATTCAATAGCACTTTGTATTTCTTGAGCTGGCAAATAGGTATAAATACACTTGGTCTCAGTGGGAAAGCCTGTCTGATATCTATACACTGCATAGGAACAGGAACACTTTCATGAATAATCCAACTGATCTTAACACAGCAATTCATGTAAATAAATTGTATTCAGTTTTAGGGAAGACCATAGAGGAGCAGAGATGGCAACTATAGTTGTTTCATCACAAATCTTGCGATATTTGATATTTTATTAGTTCCCAGATTCTGGAACCAGAATCTCAGTTTTACTTTCAGCATTCTTGGCTGGAAAAAAAAACCTGAAAAGTTGGTAAGGCATTTTAAAAACTTAGCTAAAAGAAAAAAAAAAGCTTCATTTTTCCTTCAAGGTATCTAAGCTAGATTGTTTCGCAGCTTTGAAATATTCAGCCTCTTACTACCGGAATCAGATTGAAAGGTTACCTCTCCAAGTTCTGTAGAATCATCCACAACAGCAGTCTGTGGCCAAATTCTCTGATCCCAGACAGCACCACAGGAGTGCTTTAACCGTCCTAATGTATAACAGATAACATCTTCCATGTGTTAGGCTTTGGCCTTGGCACACCAGGCTTAGCACTCCTTGGACTCCACCTCTGAGAACATACTTATGTTGTATTCCAAGAGGAAGTCTGTTGGTCATCAAACCTAGAAGAATGGGTGCCATGCTCAGTACCATCTTAATACTGCCATTGCTGGGATGTTATCACATTCTTCTTCTGTCTATGCTTATTTCAAGAGCAGAGTGTCACATCCTTATCTCCCTGAGGAGATGAGTGTGCTCTAGAGAGCATGCTTTTTGTAAGGTGACCTGCAATATGCCTATCTATGAACAGAGGTTGTTGTCACAGTTTACCAGAGTAACTCTTGGAGCAAGTAAGCAAAACTGTTATAAAACCAAAAGAAGCAAATAACAGGGCCAGTATGTCCAGTCAGGGAAGTGGGATAGCACATATCTCTCCAGAGGAAGGTGCTGGGTTCCTTACCTTGGGCTTACTGTAGAGTTAAGGTAAAGGTAGGCTTATGCCTCTGAGAATGAGAAATAGGACACATATGGCAAATAAAAAGGGGCTTCAGTAGAAGCTGCCAAAGACAGTCAAGATCCGCTGCTGGAGTTTTTCCCTAAGGAGACCTTAGTCAGTGTGCTTCTCTTCTCTTGTGGTGTAAATCATAGCTGGGGATGGAGCCACTGTTTAACTACTCTTTCACTAAATAAATTTTTCCTCATATCTAATCTGAATTTCCCCTGGTGCAACTTGTGGTCATTTCCTCTTGTCCTGTCATTAGTTACGAGGGAGAAAAAGTCAGCACCTGCATCTCCACAACCTCCTTTCAGGTAGTTGCAGAGAGCAATATGGTCAGCTCTCAGCCTCCTCTCCTCCAGACTAAACAAGCCCAATTCCTTCAGCCTCTCCTTTTAAGACATGTTCTCCAATCCCCTAACCAGTCTTGTTGCTCTTCTCCATACCCTCTCCAGTACCTCTTTGTCTTTCTTATACTGCAGTGCCCAAAACTTTACACAGTACTGAGTACAAGGGCATGATCATCTTCCTACTCCTGCTGGCCACGCTATTTCTGATACAGGCCAGGATGCTGTTAACCCTCCTGACCACACTGCTGGCTCATATTCGGTCAGCTGTCCACCAGGACCGGCCCCGAGACTGAGTCCCAGGGAACTCCACTCATGACCGGTCGCCAACTGGATTTAACTCTGTTTACCACCACTCTCTGTGCTTGGCCATTTAACCAGTTTTTAACCCAACAAAGAGTACACTTATCTAAGCCAGTTTTATAAGTTATCCCTTCTCTCTGATCTGCCTCTTTTTCACATTTTCAATTTTACAGCTGCAGGCATACATTTGACACTGTAAAGGAAAAAGACATACACAATTTCATCCTTCACTAGTTCCTTCAAGAATTTTGATGTGCTTTTCTTTCTTAAGAAAACCCTTGTTAGAGCATTTTAGATGGAAGTGTATGGATGCTTTTTAGTAATGATTAAACCATGCCTGTCAGCTAGGAAAAGCATCTTTAAGTGATGTAGCATAGGTCATTTTGCCTGTAACACATTATACTATCCTTTTAGTGTTTTTTTTTTCATTTTTAAAAGAGGAATTTGGAACAAGTCTCTGTTGTGGAGAATTGTTTGCTATACACAAAAGCAAAGTCAGGGGTGTTTGACACTGGAAACTAACTTTGTTCTAAGGTACTGTAAGGTCAAAATCATGATAAAAAGATAAATTCCCTACCTTAGCACAACATATATACAGTGTGCACCTGGATCCTAGATCCAAAACAAGTAACTGTAAATATGAGTGACTTTTGAGAAAAGAAATACTGTGAAACAGCTATCAGTGTTCAAAGTTGAGTCTATTTAGAAAGTCAGAAGAGCTTTGTTCCCACACATAGCATCAGTTTTGATCTTTAAAGATGTCCCTATTTCCAGCTCAGTATTCAATAGCCAGGAACCTGATCACTCAGCACCCAAACAGCACATTTTCTATAGATGCTCGCACCAGTCAAAGCTGCCCACTGCAGAGATGAGGTTCCTACTCCCTCTAGTGCAGCAACTGCACATTCAGGCACTAACATTGCTAGTAAAAAGGGCTCAGTGATGTAAAAGAAGTTAGAGTATTTTTATGATAGAAGTGGAATTAGTTTGTGAATTGATTTACAAAGAAACGATCATATGGACAATACTGTCAAATCATCAAATGATTTGACTGCTGTGGTCCTTAAAGGTTCATACTGAACTAAGTAAGGTGTTATCCTGGCTAAAACCAGATCTGAATAGTGATGAGGGGCTGGAAGTTATAAGTTGTGTTTCTAAGGTGCCATAACTCAGGAACTGATAGTCAGACATAGATGCCTCGATTCTCTATACAGGAAATAAATGAGAGACCAAAGATGGAGCAGCTGGCGTGCGGAGCTACCTGCAGGTAGCCAATACATATTTGAATTTTTAAGAACAGAAAAAGGCACTCCCTGGCTGAATGGAGTTGGAGCACTTCCACATGCACATGCTGTCCTAGTCCTTTCGGGAGCGTGCATGCCTGACTCAAGCACCTACAAATGTTCTTAACGTTAACAAAGCAGAGATCCCCCTTCACTTCTAAAATGAAGTAGGTACTGAACAGAGACTAGAATACTTTCCTCTTCCCTTTGCTCTACCACTAGGCCAAATGTTCATTCACTCTTTTTTTATGCTGTTTGTTACTGCTTTGACTGAAGACACTGAGTGGACCGGTCCTCTGAATGCACATGAAGCATACTATAGATATACTACAGACTTGTTTGGGGTATAAGTGATGTCCAGCCTTGTTTCTGGACAGCAACAGGCTGAGAACTAGATGCCTAATTATTTGAGCTGGAGGAGTTCTGGGCATGCTGAAAAGCAGAACTATAGCCACCTAAATAGTGTTCAGGTTAAAAAGGAGGCACCCAGAGAGCCAGTACATCTTGGAGATCATGGTTTTCAGCTTAGGCAGCTAAGTCCATCTGTCATAGATGCTGTGATTTCTGTTTGGTTCAGTCTTCAAATTTTTCTTTATTACATTTTTATCTCCTAAAAATAACTTTTGCTTTCCAGATAAAAAAATACTTGCCTTTTTTTTTATTTCATGTGAGAGGTGGCTGTTGTACTTCACCAAGAGGTGAGCTGCATCTTGATTCCGCAACACTAACTGCAATGAGCAGTTGAATCCAAGGCAATCAGTCTACCAAATGGGAGCCTAGTATAAGCCACTGTGCAAGACTACTTGAAAACTCTAGAACAGGAATTTTAAAAGAGCCTACTGACTGTTTCATGCAAACCTGTGTGGTTTTGGTGTTTTTCTGAAATTGCCAGCCCACTGTGTTTGCAAATAGCAGCACAAGATTTTAATGGAACGTGTGGACTATTTTTCTGCAGAAGCTTGACTACACTTAGGTTTCAGAGACTGGCCTGTAGTGCCTGCCTGTGGGTAACTACCCACATACCACAAATTGCAGATCAAGGTTGCTGCTACAAAAATCTCAGACCGCACTGCCTGAGGTCTCATGATAATCATGCCTCCCTGAAATGAAGAAAACACACAGTATTGAAAGTAACTTGGAATTGAAAAGAGTTTTCTAAAAGATGAGACAAGTGCCCGGTAGTGGCTCCAAGTCCCAAATCCATTCAGTCCCTTGAAGACTCTTACTGTTAGTGGTACTACCAATACTGTCCCTTTCTAGAGTACCCACAATCCTAAAGAAGTGGTGGTATGACAGTGGGCTGCAGAACAGCCAAGAGATCACTAGGAAAACTATTTCCTTTCTTTATATATTGGTAGTACGGTACATATGGACAAACATTCATATGGAAGAATTATGTCAGAAAGTACTGATACCTCTGAACTGCCAGAAATATTTTGCATTTCAAACCAGATCAGTTTAATGTTATCATAATCTTTCATTTCCTTAACCTATTTCTCATGTGCCTCTCTATAATTTTCTTCCAATCAAATATTTTTTTCTGCTCTCTGTCAAACTCCTGTCCCTGGCATCTGGTGGCTGGCCCCTGTGGACACAGCAAGGACAGACAGACCTTGTTTTGCTGTTAGCTGTGACCTTGAGGATTATTATGTTTTGTTTCCCATCTAACTTTAAATTATCCCTTATCTAGGTTTTCTATAATTTATACATCTAGTCTGTTCTTAGAGATCCATTTCTGACTGCTTAATATCATATAAGGCATTTTAAACATATATTTTGTTAAATTAATGATCTCCTGCCAGTTTTCTGCAAAGATCACACATTATGTGTTAGAAATACTGATGATGTAATTGTTACAAGATGCTTTGCTTAATTGCATTCTCCCCAGCTACTGCCAGTAAAAGAGACCCCACTCTCCCTTACAGTAAATAGTTCAGGACATATCCTTAGAGGCGACTAAGGTAATAAAGGGTGTGGGGGTATAGTGCTCTCAAAGCTTTCTGTGCATAGCACAGGATTCTCTACCATGAGTGAGACGGGCCATCCTAGCTCATTCTCAGCGACATGTCATTTAGATGACAAAACAAAGAAACAAAAAGATTTTTTTTATTTATAATGTTGTGGTGGTCATCATAGTCTAACATGTGGAGAGAGAGAATATCTTTTATTAGATGATGGGAGATAGCTGGAAAAAAACAGATGGGTTTTACACCACACAATTTAGTAATCAGAAGGTTAACTTTGGGAACCATTTCACAACTTTGGGATGCAAACATTAAAACAGTAAAACAAGTTAGAAAATTAGAGCTTCAGTTTGACAGCCATATTCCTTTCCTACTGCTTAGCCTCTCTCCAAGAAGGCCTGATGTGTTCTCAAGGTCTTCTCCAAGTAAGGGACGGTTCACAGCAACAGTACATTTTCAAGTTCATTGTTTTAGTTCTTAATACTTCCATTTCAATTTGTGGATTTTGGTTTTGGAAAACAAATGCAAATAAATGAGATGGCTGTACCTGGAGCCAGGCACTTTGATTCCTCTCTCCAGATCTTTCTTACCTGGGCAAGAAAGTGCCAGCTATGTCAATGTCAAAGATTGTTCTAAATGCTATCCAGAAGAGCTGGAGCTGAGCAAACCAATTGCATGTGCAGGCAAGTAGAATCATAGAACTGTTTCAACTGGAAAAGACCTTTAAGATCATTGAATCCAACCATAAATCTAGCACAGCCAAGTCCACTGCTAGACCATGTCACTAAATGCCACTTCTACATGTCTTTTGAATGCCCCCAGGGATGGTGACTCAACCACTTCCCCAGGCAGCTTGTTCCAGTGCTTGACAACCTCCTTGTGACAGTGAAGTTTTTTCTAATATCCAATCTAAACCTCTTCTGGTGCAACTTAAGGCTGTTTCCTCATCCTATAACTTATTACTTGGGAGAACAGACCAACCCCTATCTCTCTACAACCTCCTTTCAAATAGTTGTAGAGAGCAATAAGATCTCCACTGAGCCTCCTTGTCTCGAGGCTAAACAGCCCTAGTTCCCTCAGCTGCTCCTCATAAGACTGGTGATCCAGACCTTTCACCAGCTTCATTGACCTTTTTTGGACATGATCCAGCACCTCAATATCTTTCTAGCAGTGAATAGAAACATTTAAGACAGACAAATAGATTGTTTTTGTGTAAGCAGTCTGGTAGAAGGAAAAAAGGAAAGCTAGCTGCTGTCACAAGTCTAGATCAGTTTTCTGATTTGGCTGAGCATGAAGTTGCATGAATGCTGCATCCGGGTGAGGAGAAGAACTATCAGGAGGAATTGTTCCTTTTTTGCAAACTTGGACTTCTGCCATGTTTCTAAGTCTGGGTTGTCATGGCCTGAAGAGTCCAGCACAAGGTGAGTGTAAGTCAGAAATTAGCCTGTGTGGTCCTTAAATGGTTCCACTGAGGCTGCTATAAAAAGCGGGTAATAAACCTTATCATTTTGGTAATCTTCATAGTCTTTTTTTACACTGTCACTATTTTTCCCATAATTAGGTAGATGTTTACAAGTCATTAAGTAGAAGCCCCCCAAACTTATGAGCTGGAGGTTATTTTGTTACTTTCCAAAAAAAGCCTTTCTTCAACCAACAAAGCCCCATATATATTCTAACTTTTTTTTTTTTTCCAAGTTCATACACAGTGTAAGTGCTTAGCAAGCAAAGGAAGCCTGTTACAATATCTGAATTCCTTCTATGGGAGGTGTTACCTGGCTTAGCCAGTGACTTGGTGTGACATACAGTATTTAAATGATTTGTCTTGAGCTGGTTCCACTCCAGCACACCACAGGCAGTAACTCGGGAGTTGTTCTGAAGATCCATTATACACTTTCTTCCTTGCTACTCTCTTCAGAAGAAAAAAGGGATGAAGCTGTCAGGTAAAACACCCACACAAAAAAAGAACCCCAACAACAACAAATCAAATTCATATAAAACTTCTGTACAATCTGTCATTCATTTTTCCATGTCTGCAGCAAGACTGTGGCCAGATACTTAAAATGAAAGGGATGGTGTGCATCTACAATTTCCAGGTGTCCCCAGAATCTGCAGGTACTTAATATCTCAAAATCTAGGCCATAATTTCTATATTTATGAAATTCAAAACTGAGTTTTTAATAAAACTAAATTGTGTTTTGCTGCCCTCAGAATCCACTATGATAAAGCAAGATCTGATAAAGTACTAGGAAGCTTTCTCTTTGTGTATAAATATTTATGTATGTAAATGGATGTGTGGCTAATGATAACTGACAAGAAGAGACTGACACAAACTCAGATCCTCTGTCCCCATGGAGAGATACAACTTGCTTCTTGAAGTGTTGTGGCATCTCTCATGGGCTGTGTACTGAATCATTGATTAAATGCCACAGCATCTGGATAGCTAAAATGCCAGTGACTATTGAAGAGGGAGGAAGGAATGTGCCCTGAATACAAATACAGAGAAATCATCTATATTTCTAGATATTTCATAAATTCGTCAAGAGCTGAACTGTTTATTTTCCCTTTACATTTCACTAAAGACTGGACTGAAATTTTCTTTGCTGAAGACTCCACAGGCTGTCCAGCTCACACATACACACAGAATAGAGCCCCTCACCTAGGAAGGAGTTAGAAAAGAAAGTTAGCAAGGACAGGCTGCACTTGAGAGGCACAGGGCACTCTGAAAACCACCCCTGCAATTGATTTCAGCATAGGCAGACTCCCTGAACCCGCTTATACATTTGGGAAAGGTTTGCATATAGGTAAGATTTTGTAAGATTTTTGAATGAGATGTGAATGTCTTTTCTTTCCTGTTTTTTTTCATTCTTTCTGTTACTTTTGTTACTGTGTTTTGTTTGCAAGTAAGCTATTGTAATTTCTGCCAGGTAAGTCAAAAGGAGAATTCCATTTTACCTCTGCTCTTACCCTTTAGTAGTATTACAATGCTACCTGAGGGAAAAACAAATGTTTAGATTAAATTTACAGTGCTGCTTAGAATCGCAGAGGTTTATGTTTAATTCAAAAATATATCTATTTAATACCAGTATTAGTAAACATGGAGTGACAGGTAGCTGAAAAGGAAGAAAACTTCTGCATGACTTTTTGGGGATGTGGAGGAAAACTGCTTCCTTTTAATACCTGAACTTGCCTTTCCAGCATGGCATCACACACTGCTTGTGCATTCCTTGCAATAGTAATGTTTTAAGTATGCTACATTTGTTTTTTTTCTTTATTTTTGTCATTTCATGATGAAAGGCTCCATGATTTCTAATGTGACGGTACGATAACATACCATCCTCATTATACATGTACTCTCCAAGACATTCCTTTATTAGACTAAAGCTGATAATGATTATGGCATTTTTGGAGTAACAGTGTGCCATGTGGTCTATTCCTGTTTCAGAGAGAAGTTTCAATAGTCTTTGAAACCCTGTTTCAAGGAAACACAGAGGAGAAAAGACCATACCAAAGCATACACTAGCATGAAGTTTATACTGGAACTAAACCTAAGAAACTTTTGCAATATGTTGTTCAACAAATACACTGCATGTCTGTATAATGTAAGTGGATGTAAGGAACCTGGTAGGTGGTTTGCCTTAAGGCTGATCCTCTGTGTAGATGCAGAGATGGCTACCAAGTTTATGGCACTTTCCCCTCCCTTTCCTATAGATTTTTCTGCTTATTATTTCTACATATGCCAAGGGGCAGACGCAGCAACGAGCTTTCTGAAACAAACAAGCAAACAAAACAAAAACATAAAAGACTTCAAGGTACAAAGTCAGCTATTGCTCTTACAGATCCAACATTTTGTTTATACTGGATTAATGATCTACATGGTCTCAAGTAGAAGAAAATTGATACCCATGTGCTGACAAATGCAGGAGTGCCTGACAGGAAAGAGAAAAGCATTATGCTCCAGTCATTCACACTTTGTGGCTGCCTTCTCCTGTTTCTTTTTCCTTTGAACCTTCTTGTTGAATTTTCCATTTTCAACATTACAGCCATTAACTAGAAATTTGTCGTCTTTTACAAATTTTCTCATGACACCTTTTGCTTTCTTTGTTTTCATCCTCTACAGCTAATCGACAGGTACATTCCCTTATTGCAACATTAATACATTCTTTCTTACTCCAGTGGGAGGCCTCTGTATACCAGCTTACACCTTCAGACTTGGCTGAAACCCTAATGGGCCTAGAGAGGCAGAATAATTCAAGTATCACACTCCTGCAAAATTCACTCTTCATAAAGCCAGATGGGTAGTTTAAGCTAAAAACTATTTGCAAGGATAACGGAAGTGAAAGTGGTTTTATGACCCCTACTCCAAAGCCTTTCTTGCAACCTATACTTCACACTTTGTGTAAACTGGGATGCTAGTCTGTCTTTTTTGTGCCCTTCCTGAAAGTCTTTGATGCTCTGGGTTCAGAAGTGACTAATACAAATTTCACCCTTGAACAATTCCTTTAGGTATGGTGATTTTCAAGGCAATCTCCCATTTGGGTTACTGCTGTTAATGGGGGATTTGCTGCCATGCTTTTACTGCCACCTTCTCTTGTTGACCTTTCACAGTCCCATCAGCCTTATTTCCTTTCACCCTCGTATGTCAAGCCAGTTGATGGCAAAAGCTTTTTTCTTTCTAGTCCTGCCTTCACCTTCTTCTGCATGTAACTCGTCTGCTTATACTACATAGCTGTCTTCTAGAGCTTAGCTTCTTCTGCTATCTTTAATGTGCAGGTATTTCAGACAACCTGCATTCCATTGCAACTTGGATATTATACTGTTGTGCTATGGAGCTTCAATAAGCTAATCAGGTCATAGTGTCTTGTGTGTAGTTTATTTAAATTGCACCTGTGAAAAGATACACACAGGGCAGTTTATTTTTCTGTTGGCTTTGAAGACTCCATTTGCCATTTAATTGTTCTCTTTGTATGCAGCAGTCTTGCAGAAACTTATACACTGATTACACCTAAAAGGCCTTGTGAATCTTATGCATTTTAGGAAGATGCATTAAAATATTAAGGAAATTAATAAATACTTCATTAGTGTAGAAGATAATGCAAAAGTATTACAAGACCTTTGTTGTGGGTCAGCCCTGATTTCTAAGTTTCACAAATTTGTTTCTTCATTGCTATGTATAAATCCTTCACTGGTGTTTTTAGATCCAGCTGTGAAATGTATAAGCGTTACTAACTAAATTTCCCAATAGAAATCAGTTAATTTTCATAGCAATAAACTATTTAACATCTTTAGAAAGCAAACCAAATGTGTAAAGTTTCAGTCCACATACATGGTTTAAACTTATTTTTTTGTAATTATTTTGAAAATTCTCCATGTGATTTCATGCAACTCAGGCATTCCTGTGCTTGCAACAGTGACATCAATAATTTGAGTATTGCATTCAGTTTTGGTCCCCACTATACAAAAAAAAAAGATGCACACAGGCTGGAGAGGGTCCAGAGAAGAGCCATGAGGATGATCAGAGGACTGGAGGACCTGACATATGAAGAAAGGCTGAGAAAACATGGTTTGTTCAGCCTTGAGAAGAGAAGGCTTGGGGGAGGCCTTATTATCATGTACCAGTACATAAAAAGTGGCTACAAAAAAGATGGAGACTCTTTTCATGAAGAGTCACATGGAAAAGACAAGGGGTAATGGGTACAAGTTACTCCTGGGGAGATTTTGATTGGAATCCAGAAAAGAATTCACCATGAGAACAATTAGACATTGGAACACCCTCCCAAAGGAAGTGGTGGATTTCCCTACATTGGGCAGTTTTAAGACTCAGCTTGACAGGGTGCTGGGCCATCTGATTTAAACTATATAAGCATATAGTTTACCTAACATAGTTTACCTAACACGGTTGGACTAGGTGATGCTTGAGTTCCCTTCCAACCTGGTATTCTATCATTCTATTTTATAGTTGAAAATTACTGCTTAAGGGAAAAAAAGGAGTAAAATGAGTACAATCAGGACAACTGATGGACTTGACTTGTAGAAACCCAAATTCAACACAGTTTTGACTGCAGATTTGGGATTGTAAATAACAGCTACAAAATGAGGGGCTGCTTAAATTAGCAACTAAAACTTTGAGACCCCCAACTGCTGAATAATGGAGAATATTGCAAGTTAGAATTGAGACTTAATATCAGAATATGGGATATGACTGGAGTAGCTATCCCATAGTAAGGGTAGACAGAATAAAGGAGCACAAGCAAGTCTGGAGACACCAGAACACGATGATCAGAAGACAACAGATGAGAAGGGAAGCACTGCAGTACAAATGTATGAAGAGCAGAATTGGGCAGCACAGCAGTGAGGAACCTCATGGCCCACAACTAGAACAGAGGTTGCTGCAAGTTTGTTAAAGGCGCATTAACAGAAAGCACAATTTTGTAATTCCTGTGAGAAGTAATGGCTGCTATAGCTTTCAAGTTTCAGATTTTTAATCCATCCTATGTGATAAAGGAGGAGATGGTCTTAGTCTCAAAATTGCAAGCTGGCTGTTGCTGCTCTTGTCTAGTAGGAGCAGTGGGATACAGTCTCACAAGATCTTACATTTTTTTATAGAGCTGCCTGAAAATAGAAGTGGAAATCCTAACTTTAGTTTACACTGTCCGTATGTGGAAAGTTTCGTCAAAGGCCTATGGCAGAAATGTGTAATATCCTTTGAACTAAAATAGCTGTCAGCCAGAATGCTTGAACAGTTCCTTTCTCTTACAGAAGGAATATCCGGTTTACATCTGCTCCAGTATCCACCAGGAGTAAAATCATCTATGTATTTTATTTTAAAAAACAAAATAAATAGCCACTAAATGTACCTGTTTAACAGTAAAGCAAGCAGCAAGATATTTTGACAGATATGATGCTCACTACATTTGGTATAATAAGATGTAGACTCCTCTTTGGCTTCCTTCCAGAAGAAAACATATGGAAAAGATTTATCATTATTTTTAAAATACTATTTTAATCACAAATCTGTATTTTCCACCCTAAGAAATTTATAGATGTCAGCTGATGGACACCTGCTAATAACATTCTTTTCCCTGGTGTTGGTATCAGATTTGTGTCAATAAAAGTTACACTAAATACCCCCAGAAAATTTATCACTCTCCTTTTTTTGGTGAGGATATATTTATAAAATGTGTTGTACATGATGCAGGAGTAATAAAGTTTGTTTAAATTCACCAGTATTGCCCCACAATCTTTTATTTTATGCTCTGAATATGGTAAGACAATCACCAAATAAGTCATTTTTCAAGACCAAAACCCTTCTGTAGTTTGCTTATGGGTGAAGTCTGTACGTGGCTCTGTTGCTACCCACCTCTTTTACACTGGCCAACTATTAGATTTCACAAAGTAAAGGATATTGTCTTAGCTATTTTATGAGATGGCTTTCACAAAATTGTGTTAAAGCTGTTTTGAAAGCACAAAGAAACAGACTCGTCCTTGCTGGCTATGCAGTTGTTCTCTCACTAGAATAGTATTTAGGACAGTAGCATCCCTGAATGTTAATGGATGCTAGTCAACTAAATAAAGCGAGATAAGCTTATCTTTTATAATGACTTTTAAATCACCTAATGTTTCAGTTTAAATCAATTATATGAGATGATGATTCTTCTACTTAATCCCAAGACACTTTCTGCAAGAATTGGATCACAAAATAAAAAGCCATTTCTGATAGATTAGTCAGCACATTCTTTGCTTTCTTTTGCTCACTAAATGCTCAGGACTTTCTCACATTGATTTACCGTATGTGTTTGTGAATTTGGAAAATGTTTTCACTAGATGGATATCTTGTGAACAGTTTGTTGTGAATATTTATTATCCAGCTTCTGCATTAATTCAGTGTTGGTTAGTCATTTGAGCAATACAGTTTCTGTACTGGGTTACTTTTGCATCTTACAAATACATTTTGCATTTAAAGTACCGTGAATAATCAAACACAACCTATATCTTACTACAAAAAATTTTGCTTAAATTCACTACTGCAAGTGAAAGTAAACCTTGATTGTTTCCAAGCTCAGATTAATATTAGTGGCATTTTTCCCATTGCTCAGGCAGCTCAAGTAATTGCATTCTCCTGATCAGATTCTCCCTACAGGCTCAGGTCAATAAAGCCTTCTTCACTTGATTTTTCACACTGTGGGGCTATGAAGCAGTGGTCACCATCCACTCCAAAAAATGGCTTCATTGCAGTGAAATGTATTTATTAAATTCTATGGTATCCTTCCATACAGGGTCCTGAGATGTGCAACTTCTTTCACGTGTTTTCTAATTAAATAACACAATCAACCAATATTAAACCTAAGGAGGTAGTTCTTAAAGTCAGGCATTTACTTATGTATTTATAGGGTTAAATAGAATAGTTTTATTTCTCGAACCTTCTGGTCATCTTGTGGTTTCTGTAAAACCAGTGACAGCCAAGCTTAACATAGTACTTTGTAATTTGGAGCCCTATTTAGTATTGTAGGCATTCATGCTTGATAATTTTGGCTCTAGCCAATTTTGACTGTGCTTGCCTAATTGTAAACACTAAGTTTCTCTCATTACAAGGTACTGTGAGGGTTATGTAACTGTTTAGGAAGTGCTTTGGGATAATCAAATGGAGGACAATTACAGAAGGCACTTTAATGTGTTTTCTCTAAATGCTGATCAGAGACAGTCTTTGTTATGATAATTTTTCATTGACAATATCTTTAATAAACTTTAATTGAATCTACATTGAACTTCAATTGAATTGTTAGTATCTGATAAAAGGTTGATTCCCAGGAATTGCAGATGGGAAAGGCAGGATGCTGGTATTCAGATATCCGGGAATTCTTTCCACTGAAGACATGGTGGAACAATGGACTCCCTAGTGACAAACCATCTTGCTTCCTAGGTGGCCAAAGTCCTTAGTGCTAGCTGATCTCCACACAGTTAAGAGCTATGTCTCTTGGGGTGGAACTCAGAAATGAGCAAAATCTTGGAGCTGTTCTTCAGACGTTGGAGCACTTAACTGGGAAGACAGAGGAAGGAATTTGGCAGCATAGTGGAGGGAGCAGAGTATTGAAGAAAGGGAAGAATCCAGTGTTTGCTTTTTCAAGACTTCCACAAGAGAATAACTGGGAGGAAGAAAGCATGCTTGAGATTCGACATCTGATGATACAGAAAGGTGCTCAGGCACTGAGAACAGATTTTGTCCCTTCATAATGTAATCTGGAGTTATTGATTACTTGCATCTGAAATTTTGCCAGCAAAAGCATCAGAGAATAAATATTATCACTGCTGTTGTAGAGTCACTATATTTTGTTTTCATGAATAAAGTCTCTTCTGGTGTATTCAGCTGACATTTACTACCTTTTATTGTCCTACAGAAGAATTATGCCATTTGGATGAAAAATCTGTATGAATCAGCCTGCATCTCATACATCTACAGGAGGTCAGGGCATCTTTCCACGGTTCCCCCCCCATACACACAAGCATGTGATTTCACTCCTTTTGGTCATTCTACTATTTATTTCATAACTACAGTAGCAATTTTTCTCTGACACACTTTTTGGCTATAACTGGTGGGTATTCTCCTCCTGGACACTGCTGTCTCTACCACGTCTTCTAATGACACCCTCCTACACTCATGTAGAGACAGAGCCCAGCTCAGTGTAAGGGTGCCACAATGTCTGAAAGTCTGTGGAAGAGGAGCAGCTAACTCCAGTTCAGCGTGGGCAAAACTGAATTGTTACTAACCACCATCTGCACTTTCTTCTTGAAAGTGTTTTTCCTTTCTTTTAGCCAAGGAACTGACTCTGGTAACCCACAACCTGAGCACCTTCAGGCCAAATTAGAAATACCTAATCTCTGCAGATTTTTGTCACCATAGATAACTTGGCAGCAAAAATCATGGGAGAAAAAGGCTACACAAAGAAACATAATCCATTATCACTTCTATGGCCAAACAACACCTCCCCTGACAAGTTCATTCATGTTGAATGAATTACTGTTAGCCATGAATCCACCAGGTACACCAGAGTTATTGAATGTTCAGAAGAGGGACTGGAGAAAACACTCAAGCAAGTTGTATACCCACAAGAGAATTTTTGTGCATGAGGACACCCCATGCCCTTTCAAGAAGTTATTCACACAGGTCATTTTATTGGGTAAAGAATAATATGGTAGAAATTTTTACTGACATTTCTGAGCATTAAGATTTTCACTGTGAGCCTTTCTGTGACCCTGCACTATTTTACAGAGAGCTTCTCCCTAGATGTTTCTCCATGGCCTTCAATCTGAATCCAAGTGCAATGTTGTGGGGAAGGTCACAAAACATCCCCAGGAGAAACTGATATTCAGAAGCCAACTCTTCAGTTACTAAACATTAATACGCAGCATTCTATGTGAGAAACAAACCCAGACCAGAAGTGAAAAAGCTGGCAGCCAAATTATCATGTCTTGTCAAGCTACCCTCCTGGAGCCAATCAATGTCAGCTGATGCACAGGCACAGAAGCCACTCAGCAAATTAAATGTATTAAATAAAAACAAGTAAAAAGGTAAAGGGGCACAGTTAAACCTCCTAACCCTACCTCAATTTTGGCTTAGTCTATTTTGAACCAAGCACCGCATTTTATTCAGTAATGTTTCCATTGACTAAACATATGTCTAGCTTACTAACTTGAGAAAAGTAACTGAAATGAAGACTAAAAGAAACTGCACAAGAGCTGGAAGTACTGGAAACACTACAAACAGAGATAGCAGAAGAGAAAAATTTAAAAGAAAAAAAAAAGATACTGGAAACAAGATACACATGCCGCTCATTTTCTGCTTCTGTACCATGTAACTCTCCCCAGCTTCTTTAGCTTTGTTTACAGAATAGCAGTCCATCTGGCAGAGGGGTCTATCTTCTCTCTTTATGACTGATCTAGCATGAAAAAAAAATTCTAAGCCAACATCAATATTTGATGAAGTTGAACTAGAACAGCACTTGCCACCACACCTTACAGCATAAACTCTTCTTGTTTTTACCAGAACACATAGAAGTTATTTTAGAATGTTTTATGACCACTGATTCTGCTTAAATAGCAGCCTGGGCAGTTATTGATGCTTGGCCTGATCTGTACAGAGTTCACAGGAACAGTGCATGCTCATCAAAAGGGAGAGCAGACCTGTAGCTGTTGTCAACAAAACATAAGCAAGGAATCCTTTTCAAGTCGTTAACTTTACAGATCATATTCACCTGGATGCTCCATCTTCACTATTTTGCTCCCAGACCCACAGAAACATATATTTAGAGAGGAAAAAAACCAAACACAACAACAACAAAAAAATCCCCAACCAAACAAAAAAAACCACACACACACACCACCCTCATTTCACCTTTTGGATGCTGTGCCTGTCATACAGCCGACTACTCTGGGGATGGAGAGAGAAGCTATATATAGGTGTGGCCTGGGGCATGCACTGTGATGCTCCTCAGAAGCCAGATAAAGCTGCTGCCTGTGTGAATCAGTTGGTGAGTCAGCAAAGCCTTTGCCAGGAGAGCAGCAGGCACCGCTGTGGCTGACGTGCCATGGTTACAGCATAGCAAAAAGGACACCGTGTTTCCTAAGGAATAGATTTTTGTTACACCTTCTAGGTCACAGAAAGTCAAGAAAAATGCATGGTTTTTTTCCCAGAAAAATTTCACATTTGACTTGGCGAATTCTTCAAAAATTTGAGGAAGTGATAACTGTGGTTCTCAGGAAGCCTCTACATGTAGGGAAAGAAACTGACATCTGAGAGATTAGTTGAGAAAGTTTAGGGAAAGGAACATCAGTCCCTGAGACAGACAATCATGATGCTGGCTTTATTAATGGACAGTTAGTGATGGCGCGGGGACAGTAATGCTCACCATGTAGCTGAGCCTGGATTTGCCAGATGCAGAAGGGGAGGAGCTTGCCTTGCACATGCATGGCAAGGAGGGACAAGTTTGAGAGACATGGCAACTTCTGCAGCCATGGTGTGATGAACAGGAGGTGCAGAGCACGCCAGGGAACACAGCCTTCTGGAGCCAGGTGAAGGGAAAAAGAGGAAGCCTCCAGGTGTGAAGCAGGATCAGTACCCTAGTGGGGAAAGGCACACTGATGTGAATAAGCAGATTCCTGAACATACCTGTGGGAGTGAGAAACACTGGTTCACTCTCTCACGCACACATCCCCCCAGGGCATCCCATGCACCTCTCTGCATGGAATAAAAACATAACAAAAGAACCAGAAAAGCACTCTGCATCTCCTCTGTGCTTGCTCACACTTCTGACCTGACTGTATTACAATTCCTTTGTAATACAACTATGGATTTTCGCTCACTTGGGGTCTAGCAACATTGAAATAAATTCCCAGCTGTACCCTCCTGTCTTCTGCTTACTGGAGGCTTGCTCTACCTCAGCTGCTGAGATGGAAACACTGTTGATAACCCATATTCACCTTAGGGAAAAGCACAAGAGCATAAAAGCAGAGCTGTCCCTTCTGCAAATATCTGTTTTCCAAGCATAGCTCATCTATTTTGTCCTCACAGCTTTGATTCTAACAGAACCCAGGAAATAATAATAAAAAAAGTAGCATTAATTTCCATGGCGACCCACAGAGATAATAGGGAAGAAAAAGGTATGCTGTTCTACTTCAATGTTTCACCAAAAGAGCTGTCCTGCTTAGCTGAGGGAGGTCAGCCTAGAGCCTATGGCTGTAAACAGCAGAACAACTCCCCTGGCTCTTGGTTTCCTTTTTTAACTCTTTGCTGTTTCTGGGAAAGTGGCCAGAAAGCAGGTGATTGTAGCTGGTGGTGGCAGCCTGCTCTAAACTATTACTTTGCTAGGACACCAGATGCTTTCTTCATCACACTGCACTTACTGCACATGGGTAGTGCAGCACATGGTCACATCTCAGCCTCTACGTCAGACTGGCTGCTAATCAACCACAAAGAAAAAAAGACTCATAAAATGGGCTCATACACCTCTTTTCCCTGAACTGGGCAGGGATGTGTTGAACACATGCATAGTACTGGTCTCACAAACATAAAGCAGTGGCTGTAGTACCTGTATGGCAAGCTCAGGCACATGGTAGAGGGGAGCAAAAGGCACAAAGCCCATAGCTCACCCCACTATATAGAATCCACAACAGGTTAACAGAAAGTTGATAATTTTGCTCTTCCTACGGCTGTAGCTGCAGGAAGGTGGAATTGGCTTGCTCAGAGTTGGGTCATTAGCAAGTTTGAGTGTTAGCAGCCGTGTGCTGGGAACCTTCCCAAGCTCACTAAACTACTCCTAGGACTTACATAAACATTTGGATTTACTGAAAAGCATGCATGTCTTAGCTGACTGGAAAGTGGTATATTAATTCAGAGCTGGAATCACTTTTCCAATGTTCTTTAAGAGCAAATGTGTGATGATATCGCAACTGAATATTTGGGAAGCCTGCCTAACATGAAGCAGTAAGCCATTTCTGCCTGAAATAGACTGTTCTTTAAAGCTCCAAAGACTGGAAAGATTTATTTTCTCTTGGACAGCTGGTACTAACTACATGGATGACAAAAATATGACTACTTTATTTTTAGAAAAAGAATAATTACTGAAAAATCTGAAGGTTTGAAAAAATATAGAACTCAGGTCCCCAAATGTTTGCATTCTCTGACTCGAGTTATAATATTTCTCTTAACTCTGGTACAAAGCTTTAACAGCATTGTTATTATTTAAACAAAACAATGTTTTCAGGTTCTCCTGCCTATTGCCTTGTAAAAAGATGATATTTTACTTGGCTTAGAGATTTTAAAGAACACAATGAAAGCCTTGGGCAAATTCTGTAGACTGGCAGGGAGATACCTATGCTTGAACTTGCAAAAGGTGTGAGAAGTGGATGGCAGTTAAACAGCTTTTTAAAAGGAAGTAGAAAATAGCAGTTAAAGTTGGGGGGGATTGTAGTGGAGAGTGGGAGGTAGGAAAGGTCTGAGAAAGTGGTCACAGATATGGGTAGACCAGTAACAGATACTCAAGCTGCTCATCATCCTTGGACTAGAAGTTCAATTGACAGCTGCCCATGGACAGTTTATCTGAACTGCTGATTAACTGTAGATTTGAAAGCACCATGGTTGACTCCAGGCAAAACCAGCCCAGGTCCCCAGAGTGCACTGGCTCCCACCAGCACCACATACATACAGCACTGCTGTGGGCCACGCTCCAGTATTTGATGAGTACCAGTTAGTAATTCTATGGCAGACATTAAATCAGTTTCTCCAGCATAACATAAAACTGCTGAACCATAGGACTTATTTCTTCAGCTTATTTCCATCATCCTTTGCTTTCTCTTTCTCGAATAGGGCAGGCACACTGTCCCCCAGTGTTCCCTCTGCTATATAACTGTGTCATCTCCAAGGCAGAAGTGCCTATGGAGGGAAACCTAGGAATAAGTTCTTTTTATGCACTTAATTTTGAAGATATGTATTTGCATGTTTTATGTATAGCTGAAGTGAACTGTATCATGGATTTAATCTAATTGCCCATGGCCCAGATCTTGGAAAAAAGCTGAACTGATTGGCTGAAACCTGGATTCAGTATCCACCTTTACAGCATTTGCAGTTTAAGGCTGGCATCGGTCATATTTGGAGAACAGCATGTGTTCCAGACACTGTCAAAGGCAGCAAACTGCTGAAAAAAACCCTGCCAAAGCAACAGCTGAAGCAATGAGAGCTTTCAGTTTCTTACAACTCCATTTAACAGTGCGCTTAGGAACAACTCATTAAGTAGCAAGCAACCATGCAAGGGGATGCCAAGGATTAAAGGAATCCTGTCATGAGATAGCAGTGACATTTGCCTGCTGCCTTCCAAGTGACAGCTCTTGCCAAGCCCGGGGGAAGTCGGTGACTGTGCCACAGTAGCAGCAGCAATTTAACCAGCAGATTGGCAGGAATGGGTCCTGCTTTGAATACAAGAGTGCTCTAGCCATGCCCATGGCAAGTCAAATTTGTTAATATTGTCAAGGGAAAGAATATACTAGAAATCTCTTATTTTAACATACTTTTCTGTGTACATGTTCTGAGGGTTCTAGCTCATATATTCACAAGTCTCTTGAGCCAGTATGTCACCCCTTGTAGAGGCAAGCACAAGTGACAGGGGTTGTCATGCTGGTGATTGTCTTGGAAGAAAACACAGGCTGCAGCAGCTCTCTCACTTTCACAAGTTGCCTGTGACTGTTGTGACCCGAGGGAAACACAGAGCAGCTCTGAAATTCCCACCTACAGAAGGTCAGAAGACATCCAGTGCTCCAGATACCATAAGACTCAGTAGGACATTCTCAGCCCTCTGGCTGGCTTCCCCAAGCTCTCTGAATCCCAGAATTTCCAGGCTTTACTGCCTCCAGCTCTATGGCTGTGCGTGGCGCACATTGAGGTCTGTGGAGTCTGTTGGCCATTCTAATAGTCCAGTGTGTATGGCAATCACTTCCCATCCAGGATAAATGAGATCAGTGAACTGAGACTTCATGAGAACAATTAAAACTTTGCAGGAGTTTTTTGTGTTCATGTTTTGTTTTTCCTTAAGTACTGTGTAGAATAGCCTTGCTGAATTTATGAACAATATGCCTTACTGCTTTTTCTTACAGGTAGCCTCAGGAAAGCAAAGGTGTTTTGTTTTGTTTTTTTTTCAGTGTTCTTATTGTGATTGTTCTTATAGTGATCTAGAGAAACAACCTGGAAAGGACCTGAATGCTGGGCAACCACTTACATCAAGGGGCAACACTGATTCTGAAATCCCTATTAACATCTCTAATAACTTTTGAGCATTCATAGTACTCCCAGCCTTCTACTCTAGTCATTGGTTTTAGGTACTCTCAGTTATTTTTAGGGATTTCAAATGCTCAGTCTCAAGGACCCAACAATGAAAAAAGACCTTGTTAATCACAGAATCATTTAGATTGGAAAAGACCCATGAGATCATCATGTCCAACCATTACCCCTACTCTACAGGTTCTCCCCTAGACCATATCCCCCAACACTACATCTAAGCAATGCTTAAACACATCCAGGGATGGTGACTCAACCACCTCCCTGGGCAGCCTATTCCAATATCCCACCACTCTTTCCATGAAGAATTTTTTCCTAGTGTCTAGTCTAAACCAACCTTCTTTCAAATTGAAGCCATTCCCTCTGGTACTATCACTAATTACCTGAAAGAAGAGACCAGCACCAACCTCTCTACACTGTCCTTTCAGGTAGTTGTAGAGTGATGAGGTCTCCCCTCAGCCTCCTCTTCCTCAAACTAAACAGACCCAGCTCCTTCAAAAGGTCCTCATGTGATTTACTCTCCAGTGTCTCGACCAGCTTCATTGCCCTCCTCTGCACCCCCTCCAGCACCTCGATATCCTTCTTGTACTGAGGTGCCCAGAACTGGACACAGTACTCAAAGTGAGGTCTCACCAGTGCCAAGTACAGGGGGACAATCACCTCCCTACTGCTGCTGGTAACACCATTTCTAATACAAGTCAGAATGCCATTGTCCCTCTTTGCCACCTGGGCACACTGCTGGCTCATATTCACTCACTTGTCAATTAGAACCCCCAGGTCCCTCTCCGCGAGACAGCTCTCCAACCACACTTCCCCAAGCCTGTAGCTTTGCATGGGGTTGTTGTGGCCCAAGTGCAGGACTTGTCCTTGTTGAAACTCATCCCATTAACACTGGACACTAGGGGTTCTTGAGAGAGACAACATTAGTTTGGCTCAGAGCCAGAAATCTTGCTAAGAACTGCAGGCTGGAAAATAAAATTCAACACCTTCAAATCTTTGAAGATGATACCACTGAAGTCAGCTACTCAAAACAAGTCATACATAACAGGACTGCAAACACCAATGTCCCCTTGTCTTTCTTTCCTGGTACCTATTTTTCTCTAGCTTCCTCATTCTGTTTCATGCATTTTTGCCTTAGATTCTCCGGGTAAAGATGTGCCTAGTGATGCCACAGGACAGCATAAGCTCAGGTAGCCACTAGAGAACTAGCAGGTGCAGGTAGTTCCAACTTCCACAGCTGTTTCTGTTTGGAGGTCTCTAGAGCCCTGGTTTTTCAGCTGGTTGAAACAGATGTCTTGAGGTTCAGTTAGATTTTTCTGTATATATAAAACAGAGATAAGAAGAACAAGCATGTTTCCTACAAGAGAAAGAATTTTCTCTATCTGTGCTAGTGCTGCTACAGAGGCAATTTCCCAGGTATTAAGGAAGCCCCTGAGTATTGCTTTTGTTGCTCAGATAAGAAAAATTTATCCTCTCAGATAATGACAAAAATCAGTGTATAGCACTGCTCTAGAGAGCACTATCTCCTGTAAGTAGGAGACGGTGCATCTTCTGGATGATAAGTAAAACTAATATGGCTTCTAGACTAAGAATCACTAATTCCCTTTCATTTTAAATTACATATAAGGCAGTTTGTGATTTGTTTCTCCATTTGCCATAAATTTCATTTGATTACAAATAATTCCTTGTCATTTGTCCTGAGCTAGCACTGAGCTTATATAGTTACTCACAACAGCATTCCTGCTGACAAATGGGAGCTGTATTTCAGCTGCACTTCAGCAGTGGCTTTTATTCCCATTCAGAAATTAACCCCATCCATCTTCATGCAGCATTTCAAGTGAGAGCTGAGTGCATAAGGTGACTGCAGGATCAAGACAAATACCCTACACATTCAACCTCTTTTCAGACACTTCTGAGTACTACTGCAACACATCCATCCTTGCAAACTCACTAGGCAGGTATCTAAGCACATACAATGGCAAGCACATACATTTTTTTTTTTCCAATAATGTTGTGCTACCTGTAACTAATGGAGACAAACTGGTCCAGTCTTGCTTTGGACTCAGGTAACCTTTTACGAAGGAGGCATGGTAACACTGTTGGCTTTATTTCAATCAATAGAGAACTCTCCTGACCATATTTCCAGTAAACAGGGTAGAATTATAAGTTTTTTTATGGTTTGTTCAGCAGGTTCAAGATCACACTGCCTAGTGATCACTGATACAGAGCTGGATATTACTCCTTAACATATGAGATTCTAAAGGTTTTTAACTTCAAATATTCTCATAGCTGAAGTTTCCCACAGTCACAAGCTGTTGTTTATAAAATAAGGCCATTTTGAGAAGCAAAACACAGTTATGAAATAAAACAAATTTGGAGGTGAGAACTGTTTTTTAACCCTGTCTTCAGTTCGTGCAAATAAAAAATAAAAATCTTTCTACTTATCCAAAATAATTCTCATGCAAAAGTCAGCTTGTACCAAATGTACAGTAGATGGAGAATCCTGTCAAAAAAATATCGGGACAGAAAATGACCTGAAACCGAACTCTTCAAGTGAGAAGCAAAACAATCTGTTAGATGCCAAGGAAAAGCCTACATGGGGTCACTAGTTCATTTGTCTTCTACGCTTGCTGTTCAGGATAGGAAAAATGGGATCACAGAAACCAGCACTTTCACAGCATAAGAACAGATACAGAAATGTTCTTGGTTGCTACACAAACTCTCCATCATTCATTTTATTTTCGGACCTCAGACATAATGGGGTCATGTCTGAAACGTATACTTGCCCAAGTGTTTGACCTCATCATCAATTTTCATTTCTATCATGCATTCCCAGAAAAACTGACAAGCAAGTTTTGCCAAGTTCTGTAATCCCAGCGTCTGGAGGACTTCATGACTCCTTGCCTAGTGTCTTTAACTCTGTGCTACATCTTCTACTCCTGATCTGTGCTACTGAGTCTGTACCTGTTTCAGTGGCCTTTGTGCCATTCCAGCATTCACAGTTGGGCATCTCATTCTAGTATCCTACAGGTTTACATCTAACTCCTGTTATGGAGTTATGACTGATTTACATACAGCTCCACCACCAAATACTCAATACCCTCCTTTTCTCTTCAATTATCAAGTTCTGTGCACCTTAACATGATCACAATCACAACTCTCATGCCAACATTTCCCATTGCTTTTTGTAGTGGCAGTATGGATTGCACCTAGCTCCATGTACCACTGGTATCAACCTTTCTGTCAAGCTGGACTTAGGTTATCTCACATAGCCTACATGTGTCCACCAAATACTATCTTACTACAGTCTATTCTGATCAACTTTTCTCACTCCCTTAACCCAGATTCTTCTTTGCTATCTAATGTGCTTTATTCAAAATATACACACAGGTACGAGTCCATGAGCATATACAAGATTAGCATTAAACTGCAGATCAGTGTGGTTTCACATTAAGAAACAATCACACCTTCCATTGTGGAGAAGCAGTTGGAATAAATTTGATGTTTGATCAGATCTACAAGCTTTCACTGTGGGCTAGTGGCAGTCTATTTTGCTAGAAAGAAGGTTACAGGAAGGGTGCTCCTTAAAAATGGGGAAATAAATGAAGTTGCCATGCGTTATTCTAAGCACAGACCCAAAGGAGTCCCTCTGAAACCGGTTTGAAGATTTGGTTTGGACGCATTTGGGCCTTTGGGGCCTGAGAAAGGGTGGTACACAGCAAAAAGCAATCATTATGTAATCTGACTTGTCTGATGAGCAAAATTTCTGGAGAAAACTTTGTTTCTGACAAGCTCAGCAATAAAGCATGGAAGTGACATCAAGTCAAACCCCTGCAGATGGCAGCAGTACTTCAAATTTCAGTGCTGCAGTACTGGATGTGGTAGAAACTGAGCCAGACTCCCATAGTGAAGGTACTGTTGACTGTTAGACTCTCTTGAATAGAGACATGTTGCTACTACACCAGTAACTACAGGTTACTGATGCCTTTTTTCAGTTGGAAAATTTTAATATTTGCCAAGTGGCAGAAAGAGGTTCCTGAGTTTTGTGGAATCCCTCTTGGCTCCCAGTGTAATCAACTCTTGCCCTGCTTTATCTCAAATACTGCAGGTGTTATTTTCAGAACAACTTACATTCCTCACACTTGCAACAGCATTTTTTCTTTGTTGGCTTGAAGGAGCCAACAGTAATACTTCAACAGCAAATTCAGCTGTAGCAAGATGTTAATGATTGCTTAAAAAAAATAAAATCCTTCCAGTGACTGATAGCTAGTCCTAAAGACTGCACCAGAGATAATCAAACAAACCAAAACACCTCTTTATTCATAGCATACAAAAAGAATTTCAAAGTACTAGAATACAGCCATCTGGGATTTTCTGTACTTTGCACACTTTGGCTTGGCACAGATTCTAAAGGGTCTGAATTTAGATGTAAACAGAAAACCCTAAGATTAATGTTAACATTAACAATTTTCAGACTAAGTGTGCAACTAATAAAGGATTTGGGTTTGAGTAGAGGAGAAGGTTTAAGTAGAGCCATACTCTTCTCCTCTGACAGAACCAGAAGAGCATATTGGGATATCCCCTTTGTCATGGTTCAAATGAGGTATCCAGTCTCATGTCTGTTAAGTTGTTCAGCAAGACAGTTGAAGACCTGTACTCTCCTTACAAAGCTGGCAAGCAGTTGCCTGAAAACCCCTTGATCTGTTTAAAATGTTACTAGATGCTGCTCAGTTCCACCTCTAACAGCTTCCCAGTCCAAGCCAGAGGAAAAGGTCTAACTCACAACTTTGCTACTTCCCAGTGACATGTAGAGACTTCACCTGAACAACATGGAACAATTTCCCTCAGCCATGGAAGCCTGTCAGAGATCCAGCATCCTTCTTCATGCACCTACCCTGACTGCCTATAAAGAAAAATATGTCAACAAGGTGAGATAATGCCAATTTTGCAGTGGTTGTGGAGAAGGACCAGTAATTCCTACCTGAATTACCTATAAGGCATGATGAGAAAAACAGTTAAAATGCCCTGAAGTTAGTGGTAGTTACCCATATATCCAAGGTTTCCAAGTCCCAGCAGCCTGCAATGCACATCTTGGAAACAAGCACTTCATTCTCCTAAACTGCCATGGGCGGCTTTCACAAGTGTCTGTTGCTATTAGAACAGAATAGACTATTTCAGTTGGAAGGGAACTACAATGATACTACCTCTCACTCAGCTACAAAGGAAGGAGATCCTGCAGAGCAGTACAAAACAGAAGAAATTAGTGTTTCAACTCTACATCCCTGACAAGATAGAGATACCTAGTTGAATACGAAGTAGCTTCTCTTCCCTTTTCTACCTTTCTTGACCTAAGCTGACAGCTTCTGCCTGTACAGTTACATGGGTTCTTTCTTGCTCTTTTGCCTCTCTTTTTATCCTTCTTTCTCCCTAGTAATAATTTATCTGTAGTATTTATTTCCTACCTTTACCTCTTCATGATCTCTGCACTTTCTAACGCTAAATTTTACTAAGCTACAAACAATCCAGAAATAAAATGAGCAACCAAGTTGATACAAGTAAACCTATTCAGGTAACCTTACAAACTGCAAGGTTGAACTACATTCATGGTAGTTCCTCTACCTTTAAGGCACAAATTAGGACCTAATTACATCTATAATGTTATAGCTAGTCAAGATTTTGGCTGTAAGTTTTGGCTTTCCTTCTCTACCTCTGCTACCAGTAGTACCTGAGCTACTGTTTTCACTAGCATTGCTTTATGTATGTTCTTATATTGTAATGCATCTAGGGCAAGGGTAGTGCCTTTTTATTTCAGACATGAAGTTTTTGCACAACAAGCACAATGACACGGCTGATCTTCAGTGGATAGTTGTCTATTTTAACACTGTTACTGGGGTTCATGCCATTTCCCAGCTGAAATCAAAGATTCAACACAAATGCGATAAATGAGAAATCTTTTACTAGCAAGATAAGTAAAACAAGGACTGTGAAGTCTGAACTTTTGTCTGATGCGTGGATTTCCTTAGAACAGTTTCAAAATTGGATAGGACAGATTTGTTAGGTTATTCAGAAGATCTGTGTCCAAAACTGTAACCTTTTACCCACTGCTAAGATCTGTTCATTAAACAAATAAATATCTGCTAGCTTAGTTTTGAATCAGCATTTTTGTGTTCCATTTCCTGCCCTGTACTACTTATAATGTTGCTTGGTGCTTTTTAAATGTTGTGCTTCAATAGTAGCAGAAACTATCTCTGTAAAGCCTTGGGATTAGTCAGGATGAAGGGTGCTATGTACCAGTTTTGCTGTTTAATATACTGTGAACTGATGAAAGACAGCAAGGGAGTGATGGTTACCTCTCAACATAATATAAAATTGGCCTTAGGTGGGAACGCTGTTTTACCAAGTAATTCGTTCACCCACAGTAGAAAAACCAATGATGGCATTTGCTGTTTTCATAACAACTCGGGAGAACACTGACTCTGACAGGCTGCTACCCCCTGATGGCTAAATAGCTAAGGAGAAGTAATGTGAGAAACAACTCCACTGAAAATAACTCCAGTCATCATCAGTGAAGCACATAGGCTAATTCCTGCCATAGGTCCATTTTCCCTGTAGCAAAATCCCACCAATTCCACTCTCACAGTGGTAGGTTGGTACTCTGGCTCCTTTGCATTGCCACTTTTTTTTTTTATCCCCAGCTGCATAAACCACAGGACAAAGAGGAAGGGAGAAGCTGTCAAAAGCAATGTGCCTTTCTGCTGCTGAACTATGAAACAAAAGGGATATTCATAAAGAAAAGTGAACTTTAGGTACCTAGATGTTCTGTGAATCCAATTCAGAGCACTGTTACTGGTCTATTTCTATTCTGGAAGACAGTGAGAAAGAACCACACTGTAACTACTTACCGTGATGGGAAGTCCAGCAGGGAAGAAAAAAAATTAACAAAGGCAAGAACAAGAACATTGGAAATCTGCATGGTACTTGTAGTATCGCCCAACAAACGACCTCAGCAGCAGTCAGGTGCAACAGCTAATTCCAGGCAAGCTTAGTCAGTCTGCAAATACAGAACTAGATGGTCCACAAATGCAGGACCTCTTGTAAAACCGTGCTGGGATTGAAACACCTAATGATACCTAGTGACAGATGCCAGAGCTGAAACGTTTACCATTATTGGGACAATGGACAAACCCTTCTCAGCCAACGTGGATGAAACAGGCCTACAGGGATCTTACTGTAGACTGGCTCTACATCAGTTATTACACTGTCAAAGGGAGTAGACTTGGGTATCCAGAGTAATAAACTCCCAGTGCATCAAAACAAGACTCATAGAAAGAAACCAAAATAGCTTCCACTACCTCTTTTTAATTCTCTGCTCTGAGAGAATTAAAAAAACTTGGCAAGCACGCCCAGTAGCAATGCAGGATTTGAAGGAATTCCTGCAAATCCACTCATCAGTATAGGCAAGGGTGATTAAACACAGCAAGATCTGAGACAGGCTTTTCAAAAACCTCAGCAGTCAGATTTTGCAGACAGGTGCATGTGTGGTTATTTTTAATTATATATGAATATTATCCTGACTTCTACCCACCATAAGACAGCTGGAAGTATCCCCAACAGGCACTGCACTCAGTCAGGAAAAAGCAAAACAGGGCTATACTTCTGGGCATGGCTTTCTACCTGACATTTCCAGATTTTTTTAAAAAGCCTCCTTCTGCTCAATTTACAGTTGCTTCTCTGGATGAGCAGCATGAATTAATGTATTTTGCCATATATTTTGGAAACTATTCATGGGAGGGAAGCAGCACTACAGGTGGATTGGTTAGGGTTCTTTTTAAATTATGATTAAGAATTTATTTTGTTTGGTGCAGAGACTGTATGTAGAATTACATTTTGGCTGATGAGTTAGTCCAGGAACTGAATTTACAGCCAAAGGATAACCTGTTAGGACTAAGAAAGAAAAATCCCTTTTGATTAAGTTGTTTACAGTCTACATTTCCAAGCCAAGAAACACAGATGAGCCTGATACAGGCCATCTGGTATGCTACAAGAATTGCAAACATCATTAAAGAAAACTGTGCATCTGGAGTACAGTTAAATCTTCTAAAGGGGCAAATGGCTTCCCATCAAGTACAGAGGTAAAAATCCCATCGCTGTACTGTTGGTGTGATCCTCACCTGAATTTTCTCATAGCTGATGGACTGAAGGCTGCAGAATGAACCCACATTCACCAAAACAGAAGCAGCTTAATTTGAATCCAAGTGTTTTCTAGGTGTGATAAGGATCAAAGTTGGAAACCTGATGCAGACCCAGCTTGTGTTTTTGAAGCTATCTATCAAACCTGAAGCAGAAGGGTCTGTCTGAATCACATAGTCAAACAGCTACTGTCATCCAGTACTAAGTACTCATATTTTCCATAACTTCCTTGCATCAGCACTGATAGGATACCTGAACACTTCATACTAACAGAAGCAATATCTGTGTTGTGCCATCTTCTCCAGAGAGGAAGAAATTAGGGCATGTAGAAGAGAGTGAACAGGTTGGGAAATAATTTGGGTGTCTGAGCAGAAGTTATTCCTGAAGAAAACCATTCAGCATGCCAAAGCAACAGCAAATACCAACCTAGCCTGGCAGTTACTTTAAGAGAAATCTGGTGGTAGTCATGCAGTGTGTCTGACAAATGCTGCTGCTGGGGATTTCTCAGAGAGAAGCTATTACACAACTAGAAGCAGGGGGCTCAATTCACTTTGGTCTTGCACACAATAGAAGTTAAACTTGTGGAGGCATGTACAAACAGGTTTTAAATACTGAAATGTTGTGTCTTGTATCAACAAGCCCCTAAGTAAGGAAAACTGAGAAGGTGGCCTGGTATGATGTAGGTGCAAGCATGTTGCCAGAGAGCCACTGAGGATGGTGCAGGGGACAGAGGCAGGAAAGCTGCTGAAGGACTAGGAGGGAAGGTGGTACTGAGAAAGCTCTGGCCAGATAGCAGGGGATACGGGAGCTGGAGGGACTCTGAGACCCCTAGGAGCTCTGCTGCCCACATCTTTTAGCTGCTCAGCCATTCCTTATTACATTGCTGTCCCAAGGCTCCCCAGAAGATGCAGTAATATTTATTGTAGCTATGGGGTCTTTCCACTTTTTGCCTTTCCCAGTTTCTCACAAACTTCTCTTGCCTTCTCAGTCCTTTTCCATTTCCTTGCCTGGTCCAGAGATACCCCTTGGTTGCATTCTTTCCTTTGCTCTCATCTCTACCTGCCAGCCATTGACAGCACCTTTCTTAAGAATAGGCTCACAGATCATAGAACCATTTCAGCTGGAAGATATTTCCAGAGGTCATCAGGGTCAACCTCTTGCTCAAATCAGGCTACTTTTGATCAAGTTATCCAGGACTTCTCCAGCCTCCAACAAGGGAGACTGGTCCACATGCCCAAAGAGACCATACAATACTTTATGATACTCCTTGTATTAAGGGTGATAATTTCCCTTGCAAATGTGGCCTTCACCTCTCAGCCTTTCATTGTGGTTTTCCACAAAACTTTCATTAGAAGGACCTGATGCAAGAGTGGACTACATGCAAGTAAAGGGTGTATTTATTTTATTTTTTTAACTTTGATGATCCATTTCATAGAGCCTTACACTGGACAACTCTAAGTACAAAGCAGGGAAAAATACAGCATATCATCCTTTACGCAAGTTTACCATACTTGCAGAGGATTTTAGATGCAAGGTCAAGTTCTATTTCCAGAGCCCTAAGAAAGGATTTCAGGGTAGCAACATATGAGGAACCATATTCCCTTTGTACCACACAGAAAATATGGTTTTTAGTCTCAAAGGGCATTCTCCAGTAGAGTGCGAGAGCTTAGGATCCTACTGCACTGTGTTACAGGAGTACACACAAATACAGGCAAAAATATGTAGCCTCTCCTAATTATTTTAGCTTCTGTTCTTCTCAGTGATAGATTTTCAGCATTCATCTCTTTAACAATCTTCCTGAGCAAACTGACTCCAAGCAACAAGAATGCTACAGAGACCATCCACATCAAGAAGCATTTGCTGCAGTTTTCTCCCCCTGTTAAGGGCTTCTTTGTGAGTGGAAATTTACTACAATTGGACATTCTGAAATGACTCTTGGTGTGAATCTAGGCTTGTAATAGCTCTAGGCTTATACCAAAACAGTTATTCCCTAATGCTTGTCCTGATTAAGTACAGACAAACTGTAGCAGTAGCTCAGCCAGAAGCAGCAGCAAACATGCTGGAGTAAACAGGGTGCTGACAGCTGCTGGTGCTTTACATAGGAGGTCACAGAGCCCTACTTTGAGCTAGATTGCTTTAAATGTTAGTTGCTGCCTGGAGCACTGTTTACAGTAGTACTCCCTCCTCTGAGGTGAACTGCTGTTAGCAACAATGGAAAAACTCTAGTTGAGAAAAAATGAAATGTCATTAGACACAGCTAAATAAAAGCTGTTTAAGAAAATTAGAGTAGCACTTTCACTTCTAGAGAAACAGTTAATTGGCAGTGAAGTTTGTAGAGGTTAGTATGTGTTTAAACTCAGTTATGTAACCTCAGCTATTGTTTCAAGGGTAAAGATAATCTTCCAAGTGTAGTTTATCTATTTTCAAAACAGTATATCCACCTGATTTAAGTTGTATCTCTAACAGCTTCTTACTAATCTGTCCGTTTTGCTCCTTTTCTAGCTTGATGCATCTCTAGCTCCAGACACCTCCTCAGCAGGCCAGGGCTGCTAACATGAAAGCAAAAATGACAGCCCTGAAGTCCTGCCACCAAGCATTCCTGAGCTCTGAACTCAAGTGGTAGTAACTTGCCTGGGCCCCACAAGCAGCTGCAAATAGACCAGGTTATCATATATGACACACAGAATTTATTTTCTTTGGACATAGATATTGGGAATCTCAATCTCCATGCACAGTGAGGCCTGCTCTGCAACTGAACTCCTCTTTGCCTTCTGATGCCACACAGTTTTGGCCCTCAGACAGAGCTGCACTCTGCTCTCACAGCAATTGCCACAACACTTGCTCTGCCCCCAGGCTGAAAGCAGCAGCGAATAGATACTTCCTTTACTGCAACATACCAATCTTGAAGAGGAGAGTTGGAAAGTATTTAAGGACAAAAGTTTCTATTTTCAGCTGAGCTTTATATAAAGAAACATACCTCAGACAAAAGGAACTAAAGATCTCTGTGCTTCTATAGAAAAGAAAAAGCTGAAAGGTTATTTTCTCACAGATTTCAGGTAATAAAGGACTTCGAGGTCCTTGAGACAGCCTGGAGAATTCATTAGAGGGTGTCCCATGATGGACACTATTATGATGCATTTGGGTATAGGTTCTGACATTACAACTGGCTTTCTTACTATGAAAGTTACCCAAGCTACACATGTTTAAAGACTGCAACAGTGGGTGCACTGGAGTCCATAATATACAAGGATATGGAGGTTTTGTTTTCTGCTTTCCCAGCAGTAATTTGTAGTTAATAACTTAAAATAAGTACTTATGATTATTTACTTACAGGCATGGATATATGTTATTTGGAGTTGTTACTGGTGCAACACAAACTGCTCCCAGGAGCAGGGCTATCTGATGATAGGAATATCTCTCTTCATGGATGATCTGTATCATAGGATCCACAGTCAGCCAAGTGCCCTTGGTGAGGGTCTGGTCTGTC
>JANHFX010023956.1:32318-49242 GCA_027560015.1 Chloroceryle amazona | reverse complement strand
TCCCTTTGTATACCACTGTGCTTGAGGCCATGGCCAGGTCCTTTGCTGGTATGAAATGTTGTCTCTTCCCTTTTCCCTTGAGTCAGTGATCAGAGCAGATGGCCCAGTGATGGATGGATGCCAGATGCTCTGATGTCACACCACAAACTGGATTAATGATGTAACCATCATTAATAATTCAATCTCCTGCACAGAGCTCTTGCCATGGATTAAGAGTTAAGATGCAATGCTCTTTGTTGTGTGTCTGATCCTGAAGCTGGTGTACCTTGGCACCCTTTTGTGTATGAAATTAATGTAGAACTGTGGTGATCTGTGCCAGCAGATCTGCCCTAGTGTTTCCAATTTTAGGATCTGTCAGCAGGCCATTGGTTTGGCCCCAGCACAGGGCTAAAATAGTTGTCTGTAGTGTCCAGGTTAGAGTGAGTCATGTCAAGTCAGTTCTGAGTTGTTTCAGCGAGTGTGTACAGCCCTTGCCCTGTGTCTTGGGCAGGTTTGCTTACTTGCAGACAGCACATTCAAGCTCTTAGTAACTTCTGCTCATAGCTTTTGGCTAAAAATGTGGAGTATAAGGAGATAATCTCTTCTTCTGATGCTATGTAGTGTTTGGAATAACAGTTTGCCTTGAAGAAGGCAGCACTAAGGGCCAATGATTGTGATTCTAGTGATCTGAGACAGATGCAGCACTGCTGTCTCATTGTGAGGGAACAGGTTCTCATGCCCTGCTGCCTTCTGGCATCCAAGGCCCTTCCCATTACAAAACACTGGATAACACTGCTATGCTTTTAATTTTCACATGTGAGAAGGATATAACATACAAAGAGCACAGGAAATGACTGCATGACATCCCCTACATTTTCAACTAGCATAAGAATATGTACAAGCATTGAAGAGCTCTGTGATGCCAAATAATAATGGGCAGGGGGGAGAAGAGACAATATATGCAATTTGCTGCTCTCATAAGCATTGCTGCCATTAGAAGTGATCTGTGGTGTGTTAAACTGCTTGCTCCTTTGTCCCTGTAATAAATGCAGGTTTTCTTTCTCACTGTTTCTTTCCTGCAAACAGAAAGGGAAACATCACAAGTGATGAAGCTAAAGAACAACTGTTACTGTTTAACATGTTACTAGCTTACCAGTGTGTTTCACAGATTATGAGGGGGCCATTTAGGTTTGCTCATTACTATGACAGGTTTCATCAAGACTGGGAAGTCACATCCCATGAAGCCATGTTGGTGACTATGCTGCAGTGGAAGCGGGCAACCTTAGGGTCATGTGTATGTGATGTAGGTTATCCTTCCCTGCCGTCCATGGATGTGCTTTAAGAATAAGTTTCTAAAGCCATGGGCATATATCAGTATCTGATGAGTGTAGAAAAATGTATGTATCATGCTGTTTGTAATGGTGTGATATGTAACAAAGATATTCCACTCACCAGGTGAAGGAAAGTCTTCTCTTTAGGCATTTTAATATTTTCATCTGAAAGCGTAGTATGGCACAGAGTAGCTTTTATGCACATGTGGCTTTGCACTAGCAAAGTTTCCCACTTGTTAGCTGTTTTTTAACACAAAGAGGGTTGTCTCGTCAGCTACTGCCACTTGCAGATATGTTTATCTGTAAATGTTTGCTCCCACTCAAGTGCCTTACGTTAAACTTCTCCAAATGTTAATGAAGGGGGTTGAAAGAGGACTCCTATCAAACACATAAATAAAATAATTTAACATGCATTAGTTATGCCCTGCACTTAGGTGTCAACAGAGGAAAATGCTTTCAGTTTCTTCAGTCTGGACTAAACAAAGTAAGAAGACCCAAGCTGTCTTGTAAACCTGTGGTAAAGAAAAGAGATAAGACAGAAATTGCATTTCAGTAATTTTTAAGACATATATTTTTAATTCTGGAGAATTTTATATTAGCCTTTTATTTTGCTAAAGACAGGCTGCATATATCCTGTCTTGCAACATGGTTATGCAAATTTGTTCTTAGGTTGAGAAGATCAATTTCATTATAATTCTGATTCTTCTCATAGTGGTCATCTTCTTTTGAAAGCTTGCTGGGTTCTCTGATCTTGGAGTGGCATTTCAGATACTCTGTGAATAGGTACTATAGAGACTCTTGCAAAGAGATGCATAGATGCACTGTCTCTGGTTTTAAACATAAGGGAGAGTGCAGACTGTAATATCCTGAAGGATAAATGAAATTTTATCTTTTTTAAGCTTTTGTTTTGCATTTACAGAATCCCATTCCTTCAAGTGCAAGAACAGAAGGAAAGACTCAGCTGATGCTAAGTCAATAACATCTCAAAGTAGCGATGGTAAGAAAGTAAACTGTGAAGAATTAAGTCTATAAATAAAGAACAGACTTGCCCTAGGCAATGCAAATGCAGAATGAAAGAGGAACCAGGCAGACTCACAGCTGATTAAACAGAGATTACTCTAACTGCTGTAAAATTTCTTTATTCTGATTTGCCAAACAGCGCCCCAGCATGAGTACCAGCCTCTCTAAACAATGCATGCAGCACACAGTGCCTTCATGGAGAGGAGCAGTGGCTGTGCTGTGGGATGTGGGCAGTCTGCTAGGAGTGCATGGTGAAGCATTGGTTCCACCTCTCTTGGAAAGCTGCAGATTGTGCTCTTGAAACAGTATTTTGGTTTCATTAGTGCAGGACATGAAGGGATCTGTTGTGGCTGATTAATTAAGAGCAGTACTTCTGCTCCTGATACCATTTGCTTTCTGGGTCTGGGGTGGTGGTGGCAGAGATTTCTTTCTGCCCCAGTATGTACTGAGAGAAGCACAGCTTACTGGGAACAGGAACAGCTTTCACTAGAGCACCTTTATCACTGAGATGAAAAACATGCACACACATACTGTCATGGGAGTAGCCACATCTGACAGAGGTCCATTGCAAACAACAGGAGAGTGGCAGGTAGTGGCCATAAAGTATCATATAGCTTAAGTATAGCTTCATTTTAGTACAGGTGTAATGACAGACAGATAGAAAAACTGACAGTAGAAGTGAGGGCTGGCTGCAAAGGAGGTAGACAACAGTGCAAGAAATTAAACAGTAAAGCAAGAACTTGCAGGAGGGGAGATACAGGAGAAATAGGACATGAAGCTCGATTCTGTCACGCTGTTCCCAAGAGACAGCCTTCTGCACTCTTTAAATGCTGTCATCTGGTTTACACTCTGTGGCACATAAACAGTGCTCTCTCTAACGGCAGCTCCAAGTTTACAGACCCGACGATACTCTTCTATGGCAAGGATCCACTCAATGACAATAGAAGCTCCTATCACAAAGGTGAGTCCTGAGCACTGCCTTTTACATAACCTCAGAGTTGGGAATTGCTCTCTCAGGGAAGCCTGTAGCTTGTGGCAGGACAGCAGGGGTTTTCTGCACCTTGTATTTAACAGCATATTTTAAATTATTTTTATTCTTACCATTTCATGCACCTCATTGTCTCATTCCAAATCCTAGTTGTAAGGTGTATTAAAAAGGGGGAAAGGGTGTCCTTGCTAAGTGGGAAGTCACATAATCAAGCCAAGAATCAAGATTTTGTATTAAGAAAAGTCAGAAGTGCCATTCACTTCTCCTTGCCTGCCTCCTTAATCTGTTCTCAGGTTATTAACATAATTAATGCTGCCCAGGAAAACAGCCCCATCACAGTAGCAGAGGCCTTGGACAGAGTTCTGGAAATCCTGCGGACAACAGAACTTTACTCCCCTCAGCTAGGTACCAAAGATGAAGATCCTCACACAAGTGATCTTGTTGGAGGTCTGATGACTGTAAGTAAAACTAATAAATAGGATATTACTGCTACCAGAGTCCTACAGCACAGTTCAGTGCTCTGCTGTGCTAAAATTTCACATGCAATGGGAAAGAGACTCATAATTCATCAACATGTCACTTATTTTGGCTTCTCTACCAACAGCAGGCACCAAGATGCAGTAAGATAGAGCCATGTTCCAGTCCATCGGGTGCATTTGTCAACGTACAAAGTGAATAGTTGCCACTAAAAACTGTATCATCCAATCTGATTTGTCTCAATGAGATAGTTTTTCAAAACCATAGAAACTTAGATGGAATTAGAGGGATTGCTCTACAACTGGCCCAGTGTAGAAGTGAGGTTACTTAATCAAATTCTGACTTTGGTCCTGTAACAATAGCAACACTGTCTTGACAGAGACAGACCACCTAGATTTCATCGTGGACTACCTCATTTTTTAACATACACTGAGCTAATCCTTGTCAAAATAATATAAATAAAATTACATGTAAATTATAGCAGTTAATTTAAATGATGGAATCCTACAGGTGTCAAGGAAAGGGTCAAGGAGGGCAATAAACTGTTTATTTAATAATATCCTTTCTGGAGATCTCATACTAGTGTTCTTTGAATCCTTTCATGCCTGTTTTGAGAGACCTTGAAACGAGCGCGGTGCTCACAGTGCTTCTATTACCCAGGAATAGTACCTGAAGGGCATGTAGTGGTTTTGTAATTGATGATGCTTAGCTACTCTGTTTAAAACTTACAATAAATTTAATTTTCCAGGATGGCTTGAGAAGACCGTCAGGAAACGAGTATGTGTTTTCTAAGAGTAAGCCAACATTTCCAACTTCCTTTCGCATGAGTGACTTCTTTTGTAGATGCTAGTGGCATAGAGCTCCAAGCTGGCTATTTTCAGTGGGATGTAGGTCTTTGGAAATGGTTGTCTATGTGACTGCAGAACAAGTGCTAGACTGCCTCCATTTTGGAGTTGAAGCAGGTTCAAATAATGAATGCACTTTAAGATGTAGAAAAACAGATTGTTAGTCAAATTAATGCTCACTGATCTATTTGGTTTATGTCCAAATCATCTGCAATAATATAAGCCATACATATTATAGGTTTTTACAGACTTTTCATGTAAGGAAAAAGAGTTGCTTTTCTTGAAAAAAAGTAGTTTTCTAAATAGAATTGTGCATGTTGTAGAGGACATAATACAGAAATGTTGTAATTCCCAACTTCCATTTCAACAGATATGAACCTGAGCCATAGTCACCTTTCAGTACCAAACACCATCAATGATGTTCCACCTTGTATTGCACAGCTCTTGGATAATGAGGAAAGCTGGGACTTCAATATTTTTGAGTTGGAGGCTGTTACAAATAAAAGGTACTTGATTCCTTTCCTTGGGTGCCTGCAAAAAGGTTGTTAAAGAGCTGTAGCAGGAAGTGTTTTGCTCTGGAAATACTGAAGCAAGACACAACAACTGTCTTTGGGTATCTGCGTGTGTGGTGATACCACTTGTCACATTTCACAAGTGAGGAAGACACCATGGCCAAGGTACTGTGAAGAGCCCTGTGCAGATCTGTCCTCTCTGACAGCTTCTGCAGCTCTCCAGGATTGTTTCCTATTCAATTTTAGCCTTGCTTTACTCCCATCCACTCTGTCTGCATGACTGTTTGGCAGAGTTTGGTGTTTTTACATGGTGGATGTTCCACAGATGTCCATTTTTCCTGCTGATGGGCAAATGGTCATTCTGGAAAAAGCAAGTCCCTCCCCCTCCCTCACCTAAATCATCCAATGGTATAGGAAGCTCTGATGCAACTGTGGCTTTTGGTTATAAGGAAAAAAAAAACTTGGATGGAAGATAAACCAGTGATCAGATCAAGAGTCTGGGGTGTTAAAGCTTACAATGAAGACGCCAGTAGTTTTGAGGTCATGCAAACAACAAAAATAAGCATGTCATCCACAGAGAAAAGTGATTTTCATTCCAAGATGCGAAGAATTGGAGAGACTACCAGGTCTCTTGTACCTTGTTTTAAGAAAATGGCCATTTTTGGAATTTGCATTTGCTTGGTTTTCAAAAAAAAACAAAAAAAAAAAAGCTGTTGTCTTTTGGTTATGCCCTTCTCAGATCATAAGCCCTGTAGGTGAGAGAAAACTGTGATAGATAGGACTCTCTCGCAGGCAACACAGAGTAAATGACAACCCAGAGTGGACTTGGATTTAAGAACCAACAGAATTAGAGATTTTGCTCTATTTACTGTTTCACACACACAGGCTCCTTGCTTTCCTCACCAGCATTACATTCACCAGACCTCAAATTCCTTCTCCAGACGGGAGATCACTGCGGGTAGGATTCAGGACATGCCATTGCTTATACCAATGGAAGCACGAAAGTTCTGCCTGACAGTTCAGAAGTTCAATTTTAGACATTAACCCTCTTCATACATCCACACACACAGTTATCTGCTGTCTGTTAACATTTGGAATTCAAAGATTGGGGCGGGTATTGATAGCAGCCTCCTGCCTCAGCTCCAGCATCCTAAAGCTGAAGAGTTAACATGAAATAATCTAATGGTAAATGCTGCTCTGAGAAGCAGCAATTGCATATTGCCAACTTCAAATAATTGGGAAGTAAAAATCTGGACTCCCCTGAAATTAGAGGATTATTTGAAACAGTAAACATTTGACCTTTATTGTCTCAGGGCTTTCTAGCCTTTGGGATGGGCCTATGTTCAAAGCCTGCTTTTTTTCCTCTGGAAAAAAATAATGTATTTTGCATTGATTCACAGATAGTAAAAACACAAAAGACCTGAGCTTTTAAAACTTTTTTTTTAAACTGCAAGAACTAGTGAAACTAGTGCAACTGCCCCATTTCTACAAAATATATGAAATAATGTCCAAAAGGATGGTAGATGTAATAATTTCTAACTTTGGCCAGGCTTTGGAGAGGTTATAGAAATGCAATTTTAAAATGTTTAACAATTCCCCCACAAACACTTTTATTTTTAAGGTCTCATTGTTTCTTTGCCAAAACTATTGCTCTTCATAATATCAGAGGTTCCTATTCTAAAACGGTGATTTTATCTTCTATTGTTTTTCAGGCCATTAGTCTATTTGGGCTTAAAAGTTTTTGCCCGGTTTGGGGTTTCTGAGTTTTTAAACTGTTCAGAAGCAACACTGCGAGCATGGCTGCAGGTGATTGAAGCCAACTACCACTCCTCCAACGCATACCACAACTCCACGCATGCGGCGGATGTCCTGCATGCTACTGCCTTCTTTCTTGGGAAGGAGAGAGTTAAGGTATAACCATCACCTAGGAGTATTTTGGTCAAGGATTTTGGTGTGTTTGCCATTTTATGTGTGTCATTCAAAAGCCAGATGTTTACTTAAATAATGGTCCAAGCTCTATAAAATCTCTCTGACCTTGAAGTCTTGCTGTGATGCCTGCAGGCCCATAGTTTCTCTAAAGTCTGTCTATACAAGTAAGGAATTCAGATTTTTAAGTAGCAATAATAATGTGGGAAAATCTGTCACTTTTCTATCTTTTGGTTACTGATTGTTAGTAACAGTTCCTAATAAAGCTTTGCAAAAACTTTATAGAGGGAGGTGCTGATCTGTTCTCCCTGGTATCCAATGATAGGATGCGTGCGAATGGTTCAAAGCTGCACCAATGGAGTTTGAGACTGGCCATTAGGAAGCATTTCTTTACCAAGAGGATGGTCGAATACTAGAACAGGCTTTCTAGAGAGGTGGTTGATGCCCCAAGCCTGACTGTTCAAGAGGCATTTGGACAATGCCCTTATAACTTGCTTTAACTTACGATCAGCCCTGAAATGATGAGGAGGTTGGACTAGATGATTGTTGTAGGTCCCTTTTCCTGTTGAAATATATCCTATTTTGAAACACACAAGCTGCATAGGCACTGACAGCACAGGGTCATTCAGGCAACCACACAAAGTGGAAGTATGCCACTAGACGATCCATCTATCATTAGAGCATTTGATGCAAAGATACTGCTTGGGTGACAGCACAGTAAAAAGCTTCATTAAGGAAAGAGGGTTTGGATAAAAGCAGAAGAGGGAGTTTCGGAGTAGGTAATCTGTGGGTGCAATGAGTGGAAAATGATTGCAAGGAGGTAGGATCCATGCATTCAAGCTTACACTTGCATATTTGTGGGTACCTGGAGACCATTAGAAATTATTTACTGTAATTTTTGTGCCACATAATTTTTCTCTCCTCCTGTAGGGAAGTCTTGACCATTTAGATGAGGTGGCTGCATTAATAGCTGCCACCATTCATGACGTAGACCACCCTGGACGGACCAACTCTTTCCTATGCAATGCAGGCAGTGAATTAGCTGTCCTTTACAATGATACGGCTGTATTAGAGAGTCATCACACAGCACTGGCTTTCCAGCTTACAACTAAAGACAGCAAATGCAACATTTTCAAGAATATCGATAGGTGGGTCTGCTGAGTAAGGGAGTGTGTGCGTGTGTGTGTATTGCATGTCTGGAAATTTTAATTTGGGGCAGATTGGAAGCCTACCTTCTAAACTAGAACAAATAATCTAAATAGTGACATTAATATTTGACTTTTTCCAGGATCCTATGTAGATTTGATTTCTAAAAAGGCTTTAATTTCTACCGCCTCTCCCTCCAATTTGTATTTTTTTTGGAAGCTTATATTTTATAATCTTTTACAGATTACATTGGCATAGTCCAGTTGGCAGCCTCAAGGCTGAATCTTGACCCATCACCTCTTCATTGCAGGAGCCTGGAAATTACTTGTTTCGGCCGTGTGTTTCTGCCCAAGCAGCCAAATGCTGTCTGCACATAGCCCCATGCTTGCCCGCACTGCTGCATTTACAGGGGACAGAAAGGAGTGGTGGCAGAGGGAGCTGAAGTTCTGGAGGCACTTTGCTGACAGGCATGCATGTAACCTGGGAGTTCCTATTGCAATCAGCCTAGCTTTTTGCAGGGACAGGTTGGGAGAGAAAAGGAAAGGGCCAGACTCCAGACAGGCAAAGAATTTGTCTACCCCTCCATAACACTGGTGGGTTTTGAAAGACCTGATATTGGAGTTGCAAACTAACATACAGTCAGATGGAAATGTATTGTTGCCATTCCTGGAAAAGTTGTCTTAGTATTACAGCATCATGAAATTGAATTGTAATTTTTTTATTGACTTCAGGGGATTGGTTTCCCTTAGGTAAAAATAACAGGGGGAAAAAAAAAATAAAAGGAAATACAGGACTTTAGAGCTGAAGGCACTGGTGAGATGTGCTCTAATCTATTCCTCCAACCCTGGACAGTTCATAACTCTGAAGGTGCCAGCACATGTGGATGAGCTCCCAAGCAATGTTTTGCAGAGCTGCCTGGGCAGGGCCAAGGAAAGGATGGAGCTCTGGCTGGCAGGCTTGTGAACAGGAACTATTTTTCCTTCCTAGAAATCACTACCGGACACTGCGCCAGGCCATTATTGATATGGTTTTGGCAACAGAGATGACAAAGCACTTTGAGCACGTGAACAAGTTTGTTAATAGCATCAACAAGCCCATGGCATCCGAGGAGACCAGTTCACATGTAAGTGCTTGCAGGACTTTACACCTTCAGGCTTTTCAGCAAATTTCTTCCAAGAGTCCTTTAAGTATCAGGTTCATTCATGTTCTGTTAATTTGCACTGTGGTAACGCCCAAAAGGTGCAACTGGATATGTGACCTCATACCTCAAAGTGTGAAAAAATACTTTTATTTTCTTGTTTTCTATGTCTGGCTCTACCCTCAGCTAATTTATACACTTCATTTTATAAGTTTTACCTTCAAAGACATTTTTGTGTTCAGAAAACATGCAGGTGGGTGGTTTTACATGTGCAAAATTATGTGCACCAAGCCAAGTGCCATTATGTGCACTTGTGCCTAGAGTCCTGCCTCCAGTGGGGTTTGTTTAAGCCTGGAGATGTAAGCAAGAAACTTCCCCAGACAGTTTTCTGTCTACAATTTGTAATCTGGAGGCTTCAAGTCACAAGGAATGACTCCATTGCTTCCTGAGACCTCTACACCCTATGCCCATTCCCAGTTGTACCAAGAGATGTCCAGGCCTTTATTCCTATCAAAGCCCAGAGGAAAGGAAGGTATACATCAGTGGGCAGCAAGGAATTATGCACTCTTGTGTTTCTTGGTACATACATGTGGAGCAGATAGCAGCTTGTTCCACCAGTTTCTAAAAAAGCCCTCTGAGGTGTCATTGGGAAATGCGGCTCCTCACAGTGTTTCATTTTCACTCTGACAGCTTAAGCACTTTTCTCAAATATTTCCTCCATTCCACCCTTTAAAAATGTCTTTAGTTTCTGGCATCCGTACATGAACCTGTAGGATTTAGATTCACAAGCCTCACTGAAATCACAGTGTTTCCAACCGAACACATTTCTGGGAATCTCCCTTTTATCCCATGAATGTGTTTCTTTCAGCACTTCATAAAGAGCTTTCAAATGTCCTCCATACATTCTACTGCAATCAGCTTTTCTAACTTATAGAAAATATTTTGTTTCACTTCCTCTCCTTTATCTTAACAGTTTATAGCAGGGACTATTTTAAAATGTACAAGAGTTGGAGAGCAATAGAAGTGGAGCAGAGAACCACTTGTATTACAGACTTGTTTTTTTCCCCAGTATTAGGTTGTTCTGTTCCTTATTGTTAACAGCAGCTCTTCCTATTTTTGATATTGAACAGCAGTTAAGGAGCGGGGTTAATTTAACAGCTCTTTGCTGGGCTACCCATGCTGAAAAGAAACTAACTGCTAAATATAAAGTTAGAAGATTAATGTCTGAATTGGCAAGAGTCACTGCAAAGTATCTCCCCGCAAACCACAAAGACATTAATTTAGTCATGGTGGTAAAAAGTATTTATGTTCAGTTTTTGACTCAAGAGTTGAATTTTGCAGTGAAGTGTGGCCATAATAACACAAATAATTGAGAATAATGTCACTACCATGGTGAGCTGAGGTAGAGGATCTTTATTACTCAATAAGGAACATAATATACCTGCGCCTTTCTACACTGTTCAATACCCAGAAGATGATCACACATCAGACTTGTAACAACTACTCTGTTTCCTCTACCCATTCTCCAGAGCACTTAATAAGCATTGGTATTTGGTATTTTACTGCCTAGCAAGCAGAGACTTTCTGAAGTTGGTCTGCCACTCCTGCATTTTCCTGCTGCTAACCTCATTGCACCTGAGACTTTATACTAGCTGGTAACTTAGACTAAAAAATTATTCTGGGCTGAAGGTTCAAAATCAGGCACAAAGGAGGCATTTTTTTTTTGCAAACATATTGGAACTGGGGGGCACAGACCTGCTTTTCTGCCTGTAAAAGAAACAGTCAGTTGTGCAGATCAGTTCTCACACACACACACAAATACCACCCCCCAAACCCCCATGTCTGTCTCAGTTTTCTCCTCTAGGAATGAAAACAGAACTCTAGAAACCCCCTTAATGAAGCAGCCTCCTTCCACCACCACATCCAGATTTAAACATTCAACAGCGAGGATGGTTTATCTGCTTGCAGTTGGTGGATCTGTCCCCTATCCTGGTCCTGTTCCAAGAGGGCAAGGCTGGGATGCAGAGAAGGGTAACGCACCCTACCCGATCAAGAGCCTGTGACTGCTTTATTTCACTAGCTATGCTATTAATTCTGAGAATCTCCACAACTGTCATATGTAATGGGGCTGTCATCAGTTAGTTACTTAGCAAGGCTGCAGTTCTCAGACCTCATTTTCTTCTCCAAATTCCTGGCACTCTGCATGAAATTAAAAGATGTTAGAGTGGGTGCCTGCTTACTATCTTAAGTGCAGTAGAGCTGATAATGATACCCTCACTCCTGCTAGCAGCTATGCTGGCCACTGGCCCCTGTAACCAGCTCTCTTTTACAGAGCGAAGGCAGCGACTGTGAATGTACAGCCAATATAAAGAATTTTCCAGATAACCAGACGCTGATCAAGCGCATGATGATTAAATGTGCAGATGTAGCAAATCCATGTCGCCCCCTAGAGCTATGTATCGAATGGGCAGGGAGGATTTCAGAGGAGTACTTTGCACAGGTATGTGTATTTTTATAATTTGACCATTATGTTATGGAAGAAAGTGCACATCAGCTGGTCTGCTGTTCCACACAGAGTCTGCCTGGCATCACTCTGGGGTCCAGACATATGCTTTTTGTCCCCAGTCAGAACTGCACTTTCATAAAGAAGAATTCACTCCAGTCAGTTAGTTAGTTTGCTTACATGAAGCCTGCAGTACAGAAATGTGGAAAGGATGGCTTACACTTTCAACTTTCTTTCTCTGGCCAAACCAAAATTATTTGATTATCCTTAGTCAATTTAATTGGCTGAAATTCAAGAGCATCACCATCATAGCTCATGGCCCCAATGCCTTCCCTGAAAAAAGCATGAAGATCCATGCCTGATGAAGCCCTCAGCAACTGACCCTTTCTCTTCTCATATGACATCTGACCTACTGTCATGCAGGTCAGCACTGCAGGCATGCAGGCAGTGTAAATATTTACCACAGGGGATCTCTCCAGACAGAACTGGAAACTCACCTTCCTTTCTTAATATTCAGTTTTTCTAACACAAATGAACCAGCTTCAATGAAAATGAAACACTCTTTGAGTTCTTTATTTGAACAACTGATAGATTCTTAGTATTTATTTGCCACTAATGGTGTGGAAATCAGCAGCTGTTACTGGAGAGACAGAAAAACGAGCCTGTTTGCTGTTCAAATTCAGATCATGTGCTGTTTATTACTGAAAGAAAATTTTAGTGCCTGGGACATGTCTAAATTTAATTTTAATCATAGTGAATAATCTGATCACTTCATAGGTAAGATCAAGGATCACTTGGGCTGTATCACACTAGCAGTAAGGATATTTTGAGCTATGTTTAAATTGCCGGTTTTAGGCACTAATCTACTTGCAGCAGTGTGGGGTGTTGAGAACTGTTCTGCTCTTCAATCATTTCATCTGGCAATTCTGGGAAATGCTCCGCTGCCAATTCCAGCAATAGGTGCTGCCTATTCTACTTAAAAAGTTTTTGGTTTTTATTTGTTTTTAAATTCTAAGACTGTTAAGGTGATTGGCTCCTCCCCCATACCAAGTGCAACAAAACCAGTCCATTGTGAGTCAGAGGACATAACCTTACTTCTATTCATCTTATAACCTGACACAAGCAGAGAAAGTAGCAACAGGAAAAGACTTCTTACTTAAAAGACAAATAGTTTGAAACAGCCACTGGAGATGTGGAAAAAATGGAGAGAACAAACCTGTCTCTGACGAAAGACTCTGCAACCCTATTTTCCATTTTTAGCTGGTGTGCCCTCATCACCAGGTTAGAGCATTCTGCCTCGCCAGAGATAAAAGCAATCACAGCACTACAGTAATAGAGTACTTCTGAAAGGGAAGAGAAGTTGATTTCAGTCACTGTTCCAGATGAAACAAAGAACAATGAAAGTAAAGCAGTTCACCTGAGGGGTTCTAAGGTTTGTCTCAAATCTCCTACTGCAGTTCATAGAGTCAAAAAAATGGTTTTGGTTGGAAGGGACCTTCTAATCCCCTGGCTTTTCCTACTCCAGCATGGAAGCCAGCAAATCTCAAAGAGCTAACTGGAGTTTTGTTTTCTTAGACTGACGAAGAAAAGAGACAGGGCCTGCCAGTTGTAATGCCAGTATTTGACAGAAACACATGCAGCATCCCCAAGTCTCAAATATCCTTCATTGATTATTTTGTAACAGATATGTTTGATGCATGGGATGGTAAGTATTTCTGCTTTTTTCTTCCTTACTGTGAGGCAGAGATCTCTACAGACTAAAATGAATAATCTCAAACTTGCCTTGAGCCCATTTTTTTTTTTTCAGAGGTAGTATCCTTATGTAAGCAGTACAGCATGGGATCTAAGCAATAATGCTACTGAAGCCTGTTTCACTGCACACACCAGCTTCATGGAAGTTGAGAACTTTCCTTCTTTATATAGATTGGAAAGAGTAATGGCTTAAAACTAAGCCTTTCTTCAACTAGGTCTTTTTTCCCTTTAGAAATGTGTTTCTTCTGAGCAGCAGAAACTGAGACCACAATGTTTGCATGTTAGCATAATTTAATAAAGTACTTATAAATTAAGAGAAACAGAAATAGAATGGAAAAAACAAGCAAACAAAACCCCCAAAACAGCTTTCCCCTTTTAGCGTTAGCTTATAGATGAAGGAACAGAAGACAGGAGGAGAATACCAACTGCGGGCAAGGTTGGGCTGTTCTTCTGCGTATTCTGTATACATAGTACAACTCTTTCACCTGTTCATTTCAGCATTTGCACATCTGCCTGTTTTGATGCAACACCTGGCTAGCAACTACAAACACTGGAAAACACTGGATGAGTTAAAGTGCAAGACTCTCAGGCTCCCATCAGAAAACAACAACTGACATTAAGGCAAGAAAAACAGACCTCCTGATCTACCAGTTTCACTGTGAATCACTTACTGACTTGGCTGCAAGAGGGATGGTGTTTCCTTTCCAGTGAAATTAAGACTGTGTGGCGAGAAGGAAATATTTTATTCATCCCTTTTAAGGTTACCTGAATCCTACAGAAAAATGTTTTCAAAAAGGGTACATAATCCACAGATAAGTGCTCTTTGGAAATAACATTTTGTGGCAGAAAATACACTTCTGAAACTAATTTCTAATATTGAATATGCATTTGTCAAATCTTGTAATTGATATAACTGTATTCACTAACACTTCACATGACTGTTTCTCAGACAGGAGTAATCTATTCACCAGTAGAATAAGAATAGATTGACAAATTAGCATAAAACCTTCCACTTATCTAGTGTAAATTTGCTCAAATTCTCCAAATCACAGTTCTGAAGAGAACGTGCGCGGTAGAACAAGTAACCTTTGATAAACTGGATATAGTAAAAAATAAATTCTGCACCAGTTAGGACAACCTTCTTATAGAAACTAGCTCTCAGAGCACTACTTGTTCTTTATTCTTTCTATAAAAAAATCTTGGTAGGAGTCAAATTCCCTTAAAATTTGTCATATAAAGGAAAAAAAAAAAAAGAAAAAAACCTGGCATTTTCTCTATAACTGATGCCAGCCACATGTTCCTCTGACATCTAGAGATGTTACCATGCAAGATTTCATCAAATTTTGCACAAAATTCCTTGTGGCACTTGGTCAACATCCTTTTTTATAAAGCAGTGTTTGTACACATGGTCATCGATTTTATTAAACAGATCTAAATTTTACGATAAGTCCATGTATTGTGCAACTTAATTCTAGAATGAACATCTCATTTTATAAGGAAGTTTCCAGGTTATAATTTATAACAGCATTATGATTTGTACCGCTTTTTCCCTCCTAATAAAATGCTGATTTTGTTTTGTTATGTAAAAAGTACTACAAAAGATGTAAATAAGTTAGAAATCAAACATAGTTTTTCATTAGTTTGAAGATATGAAATTTATGCTAAAGCTTCCAAAGCACAAATGCATATTTTTGTACATCTCATTTTAATCACATGCAGAACATGGACATGAGTTCAAATTTTAAACTGCTGTCAGATGATTCCATTAATAAATACTAGAACTGCTGATTTTTAACACTGTGCACTCCAGGATAAAGGCAAGTGCATCAAAGCTGTGGCTACAGATGAAGAAGCAGTTCACTATTCATTAAAAGGGAAGGTCTTGAACTTAATCTTTACCTCCCCTATGCTGTATCAAGAATTGAACCCAGGAAAGGGAAAAACAACAAACAACCAAAACAACCAAACAAACAAACCAAAAACAAACCAAAAAAACCACAAACCAGCACACACACCAAATAGCATTTAGACTGCTGCGGAAGAAAAGTGACAATGACCACTGTTTACTGCAAGTAACTTACATACTGTGCCAACTTTTTTTGTATGTTTTGTACCAAGATCTGTAACAAACAGAAACATTCATAAAGTGTGTGTGCAGAGAAATGTAGATGAGCTATATTTTTGTTAGAATTATAATAGAACCTGACTTTCGTCATAGCTAAGGCAGGTTGCTGTGTATTAAAATGCTGCATTGTGTATATTCAAGGAATGGTGTTTCTGGTGAAGTACGTTTATTCGTTGTTACTATCTATTGCAACATTCTTCAATGAATTTCTATTCAGAAAAGGAGAAATATTTTTATTTTTTTTTTAATATGATAAACTGTTTGCTTTTACCACTCCTTTATTTAGAACTTGTGCTTTCGATGGTTGTACCTTAACTATTCTGGTGACTGAACTGGTCACTACAACTTGCATTAGCAAAAAGAATTTCACAAGATTCAAGCCTTTGTCATCTTACTTTGTTAAACACGGCAACACTGTTAGACCACACCCATGTAAAACTTTTCAGTTCATTATTTTTGTTACACCTGTCACAAGGAAGAAACCACAAGTGGAAGAAGGAACTTAAGAAATAAAGTTCAGCCTCAGTTCTGTTTCACGAGTTAAGGCGTTAGTGTGCAATCCGTGTATTTGTTGCAAGATCACGTTTTTCTTCCCAAAGTCAGACTAAGGAAGAAAGTTGGTGTAGAAATATGTCCTCTTTAAGAGCAAAAGAAATCAGCATAGATTAATAATCATCTGTCAGTTGCCTCAGATCTTCTAGACTCTAACCTGTTCAGCTGACTAACAGCTGCTTGTTTCATGCTACTGTCAGTGCAGAGACATAAAACAGCCACCTCAGAGTTGCACAAGATTAAGGGTAGATCTGATAAAGATATGTACTTTCATTATGTGAACATACGGAATTCTGCATGACTGTGAGGAATTCTGCATAACTGTGAGGTGGTAAAAGAAATTTAAAAGAACACAAGGTGGAAATTTTCTAATCTGGTCAACTTAATTTTACCCACTGACCTTCCCAACAGCAAGTGACAAACTTTTTTAACAGCAGTGGGCTAGTATAATGTTCATTGTTATGATGGAAGAAGGACATCGCAGGTAGACTTCCTACCCTTGTGAGTCCTTCAGACTACTACCTGCTTCTGGTTTTTCAGGTAGGAAGTGACAATGTAACAATGAGAGGCTCACGATCAATTAAAAGAGATTTCAGGGCCTTGGGACAGCTGGTAAAGGGATCAGGAGCT
>JANHFX010023956.1:6401-20384 GCA_027560015.1 Chloroceryle amazona | reverse complement strand
GGCCCTCCCAATCCCCCACGTGTTAAAAACCCCAGAAAAAAAAAATTTTTTACTTGGAAAAAAAAAAAAAAAAAAAAAAAAAAAATCACAATTTTTTTTTTTTTCTCCAGCTAAAAAAAGAGCTACAGGAGTCACCTGAAATCCAAAAGCAGGACTGCATGGAAAAATGACAGAAGCATTTCTACATTGGAATTATTCATCTGGAGGGGGAAAGGCAACATAACTACTTTGTCTTTCATCCTTACTAGATGTAATTTAGCAAACATGTTGAATTACTCACCTGGATGAGGCAATATATGGATTTAGCAAAAAATTGAAGGACTGTCTAAATTAACTAACGGAACAGCAAAGGTAGATGCAGGACAGTAATGTTTACCTTTACTCTGTCTTCCTAAACTGATACTTGTGTGAAGAGGAAAGAAATGAGGTGCCAGTCTCTGCCTTGAGTGTCCTCTACTATGGTATTGGAGGGCTCCCATAAAGACAGCAAGTACATTTCTGATGCTGAATTGCCTGGTTTTATACTGCCCACTGGCTTTCCCCTTCAGCTTTAAAACTATCAGCCAAACTGGAATGTAAAGATAATACTTCACATGTTCCATTTAGATAAAAAGAAAATACACACCTGTGCCACAGCCTCCAGAAGAACTGTGTAATAATACTGACAGAAGTAAGACAGTTGAGTACTGTACACCATGCAGTTCAGACCTGGGTGAGCTGTTGTTGATTTGCTCTACTTTTATTCTAAGGAATTTCCTGAGTAGTAGTTAATCTCTCCAGTTATCTCCCTTGCACCTTGGCCATGGTCTAGCACATTTGTTTTGTGTGCTGATAGGGCTTAGAGAAGGGTCAGAACCTATCTCAGTACTGCATATGGTTTCTTTCAAATGTCTCCAATCACATAAGTTATAAAGTTCCAATGTGAAATTAAATACCACTTGTCACAATAAGAAGCAGAACTATGTAGATCATCTGTCACCAGCAAGACTGGAAACAGAACATTCCCAAAGTAGTATTCCTAAATCAACTCAGACAGCAAAAGGTATTTGCAAAAAATACCATCAACAGGTGAACAGACAAGTAGACAAGATACACCAAGAAAATCTTACAAGGGTGAGTCACGGCTCATACTGTTTATAATATTCATTATATTCTTCAGAGCACCTGAGACTGTAATTACCATCACTCAGGGAAGCTGATGGCCTGGACAAAAGATCAACAAGCACTACACAGGCAATGTCTGTACTGGGGGAAAATGCTTCCTTAAAATGCTAGCAACCAGCTCTAAGAACTGTGACGCCCCTCACCTAGTATGTAAGTTAGGCTTGATACACCCTCAAAGTGAGTCCAGTTCAAGTTCCAAGTTCAAGAAGAAGATGAGGAAAACACTTTTGTCTTTGTGCCAGTTGCTCATCTGCAAGTTTCTCTTCAGCTCTCTTCACAAGGTCCTGCACTATTTACTCTTGTATGGTAGAGGATTCAGCACAAGAAGTAGATCAAGGTTTGTCAGGAGAGGTCATAACTTTTGTTAAACTGGCAAACTCCAAATAAGAGTTATGGCACAGAATTGCTTCAGCTGGAGTTTCTAACTTCCCATGTCAGATCTGAGAGGGCTTGTACCCGTGTCTTAGAATCATAGACTTATGAGATGGTTTGCATTGGAAAGGACCTTTAATGGTCATCAAAGTCCAACCCACCCTCACCCCCCAGCAGCAAACAGGGACTACTTAGACTCTGAGCAACTCAGGTTGCCCTGAGCCACATCGAACCTGACCTGGGACACTTCCAGGAACAGGGCTTCTACCACATCTCTGGGCAACCTGTGCCAGTGTTTCACCACCCTTACTGTAAAAAAATGCCTTCCTTATAGCCAGTCTAACTCTACCCTGTCTAAGTTTAAAACCATTACTCTTGTTTTCTTCAGTTTCACTACCACATCTGTTATCATTTGGTTGAACGCAAGACATTTTATCTTCTTACAAGGTCTGTAAACATATCTATTCCTATATGGTGAATATCTAACTCCTTTTTAATTGTTCTTTTCACCCATTGTACTAGCAAACCTGTTGGAACTGGTTCAGCTGGCAGCTGCTGCTTTTCTCGGAGCTCCCAAATGCGCACACTGCCATCTTCTGAACAGGAGATCAGCTGCCTGTGAAAACAGTTCATAAGCAACACTAGCATGGATACTTATCTACACAAGTCACCTTGTGATGTTTCTATAAACTAGACAGCAAGTCCCTAGGTTCTACACAAGTTTGCTAGAACTCTAAAGTGTAGCAGGACATCTAGATGTTCTATACAAAACAAGATGTACTTGTAGCAAGACAAACTCTACTGGACTTGCCATATAGGTGGAAAAAAAATTACAGATTTTCAATCCCACACAGTTCCACTAACTAGCTTACATAAGCTTACCCTTCACTAAGAACAAACATGTTTTCTTATGGAAATAAATAAATAAATTTAAATGCTCCCTTTTGTTACATGTGTAGAACAGCACATGTATTTATAAGACCAAGGCCCCAGTTTTCATCTTCTGACAGACTTTTGCTCCATTGAATAAGAATAAAGGGATCTAGCAACACAACTATTAGATTATATATATATATAGTAAAGTGTTCAACTTGGCTGTCAAAATAATTTCCAGCTAGAAATTCTGCATTAATGAACAAAGGTTGGAAGTTAATATTTTTTGTTAAAAAAAAAAAAATTTCAACTGTTACAAAAAAATCACTGAAATTAGCAAAATATTTTGTGAAATAGCAAAATATTTTGTGCAAGTATTTGCTTTATAGAAGCAAAATGCCCTAAGCTATATTTTCACAATATAGACAAAGGTGCTTTATTAAGTATGATTTTGAAAATATCCAAGAATATTATACCCTGAGCCTGTACATCAATCACACTGGATTATAGCAGTTTTTTTCCACAGTAAATTACAGTGATGCATTTTCAAAAATCAGATCAACAAGCTCTATCTGATAAAAGCAGATCAAACTAAAGATCAAGTCTCTGCCCTAAAAATTCGATGTAGTTTTGCAGACCCTCTCTAGTCACCCTTCAAGTCCTGCATTTCTTTACTGCATTGAGCAAAATGTACCATGACTCGTACCTGTTTGGAAGCTTCTCAATGTGCAGTACAGAGGAGTCATGAGCAGTTCTCTGGCAGGCAATCACACGCTTCATTTGAAGATTATATACGTATATGCCTTTCCCAACAGCAACAAACACACACTGTAAAGAAAATTCAATGGAAAAAACTTACAGAAACAGATACTGAAAGATCACCCTGCATGTAATGGAATTCCAGCAGTACTATGATGTCATCTAGCTGACATTATCTAGCTTGTTTCTGTCCTCATGTTACTACTTTAGCCCAAACATATGGAATCAGTAAGTTATACAAAACAAAATATGGATCCACCACTTTCTAAGTAGAAAATTTACAATATAGACAGCTCTGCCCTAAAAGTATCTTCTATTTCAGGACATAATGCCAGAACCACCATCTCTTCCCACAATTCAAAAAAGTCTCACAATAAATAAAATTCTACAGCAATTGGTTTAGTTCAGTTCCATGAAAGAAAGGAAGCCCTCAGCAGCCTCAGATTACACATTCAGTGTTTTAACTACTTCTGAACTTCCCAAAATTCTTTTCTCCTTGATTAAAAATCCATTTTGTATAGCTTTTAAGCAGGGAATCAAATGTTCTGAAGCCAAATTATAGAACTTGTCCTGAAGTGGATTGACTTTTTGCTCCTTCTAGAACTAAGCACTCACAACAAAACCACTGGAAAACCTACCGTTAAAGACAACTACACCTCCTTCCCTTGACACTCACCAATGTTTCTCCCTCCAGTGCTTTAGGAATGGTCTTTTCACAAACAGGCAAATGCACTGAGTGACAACTTGGCCCTTAGTCTACATTCAGGGTTTTCCACATCTTTTATTTTGTAATAGCTCTGATCTCTGAATCCATTTCCAGGAATCACTTCTTAATAATTTCCCAGAAATGGTCCTATAGGACCCAGATCAGAATCCCACTGTACCCGAACTATGAAACATCTTTTCTCTTGCCACTAACAGCAGGTAGCATTTCACAAAATTAAGTAACAACCTGAGGATTGTTAGCATTTCCTGAAAAGTAACTGAGTTCTGCCCAAGTATTCTGAACAGGAATTCTTAGATTATCTCCAAAGAATGATTACAGCAGATGGGATTTTGAACCTCTATCTGTGCTCTTTCCAACTGAGTACAGCCCACCTGAAACTAAACAGCAATATTTATTTAGTACTAACCATAGTACCCTATGAAGTAGTACATTTAGTAATACAACTTATAGAACTGCTATAACTGTTGAAGAGGCACATTACTGTGGAAGCTGCATTTCCAGAACCATGGAATATGAAAGATGTATGCCATCAAAACACACACCTCCTGTTTATTTTTCTCTAGTCATACTGTAAACAACTAATAAATCTTTGTCAGTCAGAAAGAAATGCTGTTGTGACAGCCTATTGTGTTAGTCCCCATACTATCAACGTATTATAACATTCATTTACCTCAATAACCAAAATTTTATATATAAACTATCAACAGTATAAAAATAGCTATGCACATTTTAAAGAAGCTTCTCATATTAAAACAAGCAAAGTGAAAATACAAACCAACTTGGCTTTCCGTGGTAAGGTCGTACTAGATCACTTTAAGTCATTTAGTCTGTTTAAAGTTTCTTACCTCCTCATCAGATGCTAAGTGTTGAACTGAAGTTTCATTTGGGCTTTGGGACATCTTTATTTCTGACTGTAGATCTGGATGGACAGAGGAGTCCCAGAAGTTGCACTCAGACGCCTGCTTTGTCCAGTCAAGTGCATCCCAAATTATTAACTCACCCACATGAGAGCCTGTCACAAAAGTCAAGTCTAGAAGGGAAGAAAAACCATACACTGAAATCACACAATATTAAAAAAATATAATATAGTCCATTTCACACAAAGTTACAGCCTTAGAAAGCTGGGAGTCCATTTTCAAGTGAAGCTATGCAAAATGTGCACTATGTAACTGACTGGACAAGAACCTCACTGTCTGAGTAAACACACATTTAATTAAACAGCATAGCTCAGGTGAGCAAAAAAGCTATGAGCTCTCTCTTGAAAAATTAAAACTAGGAAGGAAAACATTCATCAGCCACAGGGCACAGTACAGTATGGCAAAGATGATGAATGCCATCAGAAATATGTACAAGTATTTGGAGTTCATTTGTTGCCTACATACAAAACCCTTCTATTCCTCAGACAGGTAGGTGCATGAGCAACCCTCAGACACAGCAAAGTATATCTTTGTCACAAACAAAAATACTAATCGCAAATTAAATGGATGAGTTAATGGCAATTAATTAAGTAGCTGCTCATGAATTTGTTAATCACATATGGAAAGGAAATGCTTCAACAACACTTAACACAGGTAGCATATTGTCTTTAAGCCCAATATAGCTTCCCCTTCATAATCAAAAGTGAGAAAATAATGGCAGCATGAAACCCTAGAAACAACTACCATAGAATCTAAGTCATCTTCTTTCCAGTTTCTTGTTACGTCTGTACCACAGCCCCTTTGTGCCAGCCAAGCTGACACAAGCCCAAGGACAAATATATACTTCCTGTCACACCAGGAACAATTTGTCCTGGGTCTGGGGGTGTTCCATAAACAAAGGTGGGGAAGAACAAAGTATAAGGGGTTAATAACTGCAGTGAATTAGAGTTTCGGGTAATAGCTCAGTATTGTCCTAATGAGCAGCAGCGATTTGCAGCATCTTTCAGAGCCTCTAAATAATGGATCTATATGCAGACCCACATTTACACACCCAGAACTTTCAATTACCTTGGGAGTACAGCTGCAAAGAACATGGCATTGTATACTCCACTTTAAAAATCAGAAGGAACAAAAGCAAAATAGTATTTTAAACTTTCCCCCCAGGAAGAAGACACAGAGCTCCATTCCCATCAATTACATTGCCTCTTTTGTGCCTTTTCTACATCATAACCTGCCTGGTTACACTTCATTGCTAATCCATAAACAAATCCATTACATTGTCACATTTCTCTACCTTTGCAGCTACACAGGAAGGTACATCTACTAGTTACAAAGTTTCTCTCCAGTTAAAAAGTTTGGTCCAATAAAAAAATCCATTGCTGAAGTATCCCACTGGTAAGTAACAAAACTAGTAACACTATAAAATGACTCTTACCATTGACACTCACTAATGACAAAATGTTATCCTGATGGTCAACAAGGCGTTTTTCTTCAAAGACATTCCAGCCTTCAGACCCATCATTACAAGGCATCAACCTAAAAATGACTTCAAAGAGAGAGAGAAATTGTCTAAATAAGCATCATTCAGAATAAAATGTGGCTATGCTTAAATAAAACACATCATTTTTAGAAAGACAAGAACTAACACATAAGTGAGACAGCGCAAGAGGTGCAAAGCCTCTTATGACGACCTGTAGCACCAAAAAAATGGGAATAAATTATTTCAGTGTTATTATTAAGGCCTCTTACTACAGCAGTTGTGGGATAAAATATTTCAGCCTAGCAGCTCTGAAATTTAGAATATTGGTCAACATCAGAAGTTGCAGAAAGCAGAAGTGAACAGTATTAGACATCTTTATGGATGAGTAAACTAAAAGTGAAACATCTTTAAGGGCTCATCTGACTGAAAACTATTATTCAAAAGGATGCAATATTCCCCAGTAAAGCAATCAAGATCATCAGGTCTTAAGACTTTATTTTAACCAATCTTGCAATTTCTTTTATATCTCAAGGGCACTACAAAAGACCTGTGGGAAGTTCATATGGAAGTTTACATTGTATATTAATATCTGAACTGAAGAAGACTATTTTTAATTTGCTCCTGACTCTTCAGAGTATCAGTTTGTTACTTTTCTGCGAAGTGTTTAATCATACTGAGCAAAGCCTATTTTCTTGCTGATAAAGGGCTCAATTTTTTCAACCTGGATTTTTTTCCAAATTTTGAAATTTCAGTATTTTTATAAAACACTTGTTTAAAAGACTCTCCACCAATATCCAGCCAATGATTTACTGTTTGCATACAGAGAAAACCCTGTCTCCAAGCATGCAACAGAAACCATCACATTGTCTCATTATAGCTTTGGACATCATAATGGTAGGCAGTATCTCATACTCATGATCTTGGGATAGGAATACTCTAGAGAAGCCTAGTATCTGACAGCTCACGTAATGGGTTCTAGACTTTCTCTGGAAGGACAAGTGTAATCATCACAGCCAGATCTGGACAGGTGACAATAACAGTAATAACAATAACAAAGGATACAGAAAAGTTTTGTCATGCAAATCTCAACAAAATTCCTGAATTAGATTAGTATTGTCTGCCTTTTTGTTAAGGAAAAAAAGGAAAAAGGCTGATAATGACACCCTAATACCATTTACTTTTCCTATACAATTCCAGCAGCATGCTCTTCACACACATCCAATAAGCAGCTGTCAGAGGAACATGAACATTTAACAGATATGCAATGTACTCACTTAGCTCTTTGCCAACCGCTGCTGCAACACAATTTTTAGGCAATTCAACCAAAGCACTGATACCTTTGAAAAAAATACAAGAGAGAAGGGAGAAAAGGATATTCATTGGACACAAAAAACACAGCAAACTGTTACTGCTTTTTAATTAAGTTCTTAATAATCTTCCTTCCACTTGTAAGTTTATTATAAAAATAAAAGCATATCGCCTGAAGTGAAAGTTAAGTGGCATTAGAAGTGAACAAATTATCTCAGATGGAGATAGAGCCAGGAGTTTTGTTCTGGAATCCAGCAGAATTCTGGAAGTCAAACTCAAGGTGAAGCTGAGAATCAAAAATCTTTTTATTTTAAATACAGTAAGCATGTTTATGTCCTAATGCTGGATAACATTAAAGACACTGTGATATTGAGACTCTAAACATATGCAGTACTGAAGTTATAGATAGTGATACTAACACAGTGTGCATGATACTAAAACAGCGTGCAGAGGCAGATGAAGAATAAAATAAGATAAAATGTCCAGTTTGCTGTTACTCTACCTTCATCATGCAAAGAACTCCCCTTTGTCTGTACTGCCACTCCATTAAAGGAGGATTCCCCAAGGAATAAGCAGTCTCTCTTTCCTCACAAAGGACGTAAGCACTGAGGAGAAACGAGAGGCACCATGCTGCACATCCCATTGATGCATTGTATAAAACCTTCAGCAGCACCTCACACTAAGCACCACAGTGCCACTTCCAACTGGTATTTGGCATGATACTTCATACTGAACCAAACCCTCAAAAATTTGGAACGTTTTGCCTACCACTACCCCATTCTATGGCAAAAGTAAGGAAAGTATTGCTTCCAACATAGAATTTTATTCACCGCTCCATAGGTATCTTTGTAAAGTATGGTAATAATATGCAACAGTTTTCTTTGCATGGACAGATAATATATAAGCTTATTAGTTGAAAAGCATGACTGACACTGAGATTTGATTACATTAACTGCATTTCTAGCAAAACCTGCATTTTATACAGAAAAAGTACTGATTCTTAATAATAAAAAGAAATCGTTGCTGCTCTGCTACTACAAAGCTTTACTTAGGAATAATAAAACTCCAACTGATTCACAGAGAAAGCTGGCCAAAGGATCTGCTCCACATTACAGCAAACATGTATAAATCAGCATCCAAGGTCCAGTCCTGTAAGTCCCAGCTAATATAGCTACTGAAATTTAACATATTCTAAAATTCACACAGCACAGGAGATTAAAGGCAGTCTTAATTCTGTAACGATTAAGTCTGACATCTAAAAAAAAAAATAGAACAGCTCTAATACATAATGTTATCATTACAGTTAAAGAGTTTGCCAAGCTGGTTTTGCATCATTATACAAATCCATTGGACTTGCACTTCAAGAGCTATAATGAGTCATTTACAGTTTTACCTGCATCAGTAAGATGACTGGTCTTACACAAGAGATCTAATTTTCGGTTCCAAACACATAGATCACTCCCTCCAGACAACCATACATCCAGTCTTTGAAGAACTGTCAAACACTGCAGAACAAAAATCAGATATACGTTCCCTGCAAAAGTTCTACAGGGAATTCCTCCATGAAGTGATCATGAGCTTTAGCTAGATAAAGGGGTTAGTACTATGAAATACAGTAGTAAGGTGCCACTTCCCTGAAACACAGAGATTTAATTACATACTACATATTTCATTTTTCCATCAGCAAAGCAAAACTTCATTTTTTTCTACTACTAATATTCAAGAACTAGTTTGACCGTAGGTTGCCTTTTCCAAGACAGTAACAAAATCAAGCCGTAAAATGACCTTTGTTCTACACCCTTTCAAAAAGAAAACTGAGTAGTAAGAGCTCCAAAAACAATTTAAGAACTGTGCCCATTTTTCAGACCGTAGTCATGTAATTTCTTAAATGAAACACTGCTGTTCATTTTCAAACACCTGCCCATGTGACTCATGAGCAGTACATAATAGATTCTTGTATACAACAAAATAACATACCCAAGATTTCCTCAGCTTACCTTTACAGTAGAATGGAAACATGACACTTTCTGAACTTGTCTGCCATTACTGCAGTCCCAAACCTGACATTATGCATTAAGGAAACAAAGTATTTTTATGTGTTATAACAGATGTGTTTGTAACTAAAAGACAGATTAGGAAATAGACATGTAGAGAGTCGGTCTCACAAACCCTGATTGTCTTCTCTTCTCAGTATCTGGCAAAAATTACATGCTAATGAAGGTCTGATATGGATTTATTTTTGTACCAAGGATTGCATTTACTACTGAGCAATAACTAGTAAAATCCTAGTGTAATCCAATTGTACCTACTATATATTATCAGTCAATAAATTCAAACAATCTGCATCTTGTCTCAATACTACCTTTAAAAGTAAAATCCAAAAAAAAGCCCATAGAATTTTGAATTGTCTCCAGATTTAAGGATACAATAACTGTTCTATCAGCTGATGCTGTTAAAATCAAGTGTTTATTTTCTTCAGAAGCATCTGATGGAGAAAATGGTGCTATAGCTGTAATTTTTTGTGTGTGTCCATGAAGTTCAAAAAGTTTTTCTCCAGTCTGAAAAATAAAAATATGGAAAACTAAGCATAAAATTTGGGAAATGCCTACTGCAGCATATGACATAGGTATCAAATGACTTTTGAAAGCAAGAATTTCTAAGCTGCTAAAGTAATTAATTGATTTATTTCTCACTACCTTCAAGACTGTTCAAGATCTTACCTGGAATATTAAGCATATTAAGTAATTAACCATATTAAGTGTAAAGGAGTAGGATATAACAAAAATTATACTAAAGTAAAAAAAAAATAAATTCTAAAAGCCCTTAAAAAGTTCTGCATTAAGTTAATTTCATTTTAATGCAAAAATTGGCCATTTGCCCTTTTAAACAGATAATACAGTAATTCAGATTTGTTGACAAACCTTCTCTAGAAAAAGTAGTAATTTTTTTATTATTTTAATGATTAAAAATCTTGACCTGTATTTATGGCACACACAGTGCTGCCAATTTCCTTACAGCTTAATTTAGTATGCACATTATCTCTAGATTCAAGCTGGTAGTTTAGAAGCTACAGATACTTCTGCTCTGCTTAGTTACATAGCAAAACCCTACAAGCAACATGCAGGAGCATACTGGCACATTAAACATGCAGTTAAAATACCGAGTAGTTATAACTGCAAACTTCTTTAGACCTGTGGGTTAAATTTTTAATTAAAACTACAAAATGTTTGCTTTAGCAAAACATAATAAAAATCCTACAAGTAGAAAATGGAACTTAGTTCCTAAACTGGCTAAATTAGTTATACATTCACAAACTGCTCAGAACACTTAAGCATATATGGTCACATACACGTTTTTGACTATTCAGAAACAATTTCCTTTTCCAAATTACAGAATTATAAAAGGACTTTAACAACAACAAAGCACTACCTGAAAATGCTCAATACTGAGCAAAAGTTCCAAGTTCCCCCCTTCATATTTTAAAGTTATACCATCACAAATATCACAAACTTTTTTTCAGAAGGTTTCTAAACGAGTTTAGAGTCAGATTTCTTTCTTCTTTAATTTGAATGTGATACTCACCATTTAGACAGTACAATGTCTCCCTTTTGGAATTCCTATTTAACAAGAACTTGTACTAGTCCTGCTTAACACAGGTCTGATGCTCATCCTTTCTCTGTAATTTTGTCAATGATAAGGAGACAAAGAGATGAAGCACACTTACACTATTCACACTTACAGAGCACTATTTTCGTAATAAAACTAGTACCTTAGTAAGGTTTTCATAAGTTAGAAGACTTTTGTCACAGGAAGCAATCAAGGCCTTATTTGTGCACTGAATGAAATGTTTAACTTCGGCTGTCTTTGGTGTCTTTCCAACAGAGCTTTGTGTTACCTCTCCATTTAGTCTAAAGGTATTGCTAGTAGAGCCACCAAAATGTAGTTAAAACTTGCATATACATATATAAATCTTGGCAGGATTGGGACCTTGCTACATATTTATTGAGTTACTAGTCAACATTTCAGTGTTTTCTGTAAACACTGAACATATTTAAAAATAAATAACACTAAGTTCATACACACTCCACTTTTCATGTAACCACTTCATCTTAAAACTCTCTAAAATCACTACAACTTCCTAAAACATTTTAACTTTTAAAAGATATTCTTTTGGGTTCACACAACTTTTATTTTCCCAGCTCTCCTTTGTAAACTAAAATTTCTCAGACTTCCTCCATTATTAACATTTTCAAATAGTAGCTCTGCAGCAAGTCTTATTTACCCATTTTTTGACAGTAGACATCAGTAACTCCTTTCCCCAACATCTATCCTCTCCAGAGCATACAAGCCACCCCCCATAAAAAGAACTAACCTGAGCATTCCACAGAAATATAATTCCATCATCTCCTGCAGATGCAAACCTGAGGGGGGGGGAGGGGGAGGAGAAAGCTATGAAAATTTTATTATAGAATAATGTAATGGAAAAGCAGTACACAGTTATGTACAAAAAATATTTAGAAGATATATTAGGCTCTGGCTTTAATTTGTAAATTTGTAAATCCCAATTTCAGTTTATAAACTGAAGTCAGTAAATTTACATAGGTGTTTATCAGCAACACATGTTATGAACAAGGCTTAACAATTACAATACATGTTAGTATAAATAGAATCCCACATTACAGAACCAATTACCTTGTTTAAAACCAAGAGATCTTAAACAAATAACAGAAAACTCTACATCAGAGCCAACTCACTGTAAGACGTGAGAAGTTATACACCACTCAGTTCAGTCCAGAAATAGAGAAGCCCAGTATTTATAACTGTGGCTTAGAAGAACTCCCAAAGGGACTGCATTTCAGAATCACAGAATCATTAAGGTTGGAAAGGACCTTCAGGATCATCAAGTCCAACTGTCTATTAAATATTATTGGGAACACTAAACCATGTACTGAAGTGCCAGATCTAGACATTAAATTTTTAAACACCTACAGGGATGGCGATTCCACCACCTCCCTGGGCAGCCTCTTCCAAGGTCTCACCACTCTCTCAGTAAAAAAAAAACTCCCCATATCCAACCTAAACCTCCCCTGGTGCAGCTTAAGCCCTTTTCCTCTTGTCCTATCACTACTCATCTGGGAGAAAAAAAACACTACCACCACCTCTCAAGTAGCTGTAGAGAGCAGTAAGGCCTCCTCACAGTCTCCTCTTCTCCAGACTAAACAACCCCAGGTCCCTCAGGTGCTCCTCATAAGACATTTTCTCTAGACCTTTTACCAGCTTCATTGCCCTTCTCTGAACTTGCTCCAGCACCTAAATGTATTTTCTATGCTGTGGCACCCAACACTGGACACAGTACTCAAGCTGCAGCCTCACCTGTGCTGAGTACAGGGGCACGATCACTTCCTGAGTACTGCTGGACACACTGATTTTGACACAGGCCAGGATGCCATTGGCCTTCTTGGCCACCTGGGTACACTGCTGGCTCATGTTCAGCCATCCATCCACCAGCACCCCCAGGTCCTTTTCTGCCATTCAGCTTTCCAGCCACTCCTCCACAAGCCTGTAGCATTGCTTGCAGTTGTTGTCACCAAAGCACAGGACCCAGTACTTGGTCTTGTTAAACCTCATCCCTTCCATCCAGCTTGTCCAGATCCCTCTGCAAAGAAGAGGGATGCTAAATTTGACTTCTGCTGAAAGGCATACCATATAAGGAAAAAACAGGTTCATACTAGAATGTTAATCTCACATTAACAAAGTCTGACCTAAACTCAATCTTTTTTCCCTAGGCTAGAGTGAATATCTCACCATCTGCCTACATTTGCATCTTATCATCACAGCTCCACTGTAGCTGGAGCACACATCCCAGATATCCCAGTAAAGGCATACTATGAGTTGAGAAGACTTAGAACAGAAGCAAAAATTGAATTTAGTTATTACTTGCAAATATACCTTTCTAATATTTTTCCTTATGTTTTATGAGCAGTCAGCATGGCTTTGCTAAGGGGATGTCATGCTTGACCAACCTGGCAGCCTTTTATGAGGACATAACCAGATAGATAGATGATGGTCGAGCAGTGGATGTGGTTTATCTTGACTTTGGTAAAGCATTTGACACAGTCTCCCACAGCATCCTCGTAGCTAAACTGAGGAAGTGTGGACTTGATGACCGAGTAGTAAGGTAGGTTGTGACCTGGCTGAAGGGAAGAAGTCAAGAGAGTTGTGGTCAATGGGGCAGAGTCTCATTGGAGGCCTGGATCTAGTGGAGTCCCTCAGGGGTCAGTACTGGCACCAGTACTATTCAACATATTCATCAATGATCTGGAGGAGGGAGCAGACTGCACTGTTGGACAGTTTGCTGATGACCAAAACCTGGGCGGGGGGGT
>JANHFX010023955.1:41649-67321 GCA_027560015.1 Chloroceryle amazona | reverse complement strand
CAAACTGCCACATTCCCTTTTGTGGGGGCCCCCCCCAAAATCCCTTCCTCAGGGCAAGGATTTTTAGACCCCGAAACATTTGTCCGGGTCTGCTCCAGCCCCCCTGCCCGCCCCCCCTGGCCATCTCGGGCCTCGTGACGGCTCTTCCTGGCAGCGTGGCGGTGCCGGGGCCGTGCCGCGCTCGGTGGCAGCCAACTCTAGCCGTGGGGAGCGTTGGCGCAGCCGGTCCCGGCTCACTCGCAGCGCTGCACCTGAACACACATTTAGACTCCTTTTAGCGGGAGCAAGGAACCAGCTGCCCCATTTTGCACGAGCTGGTGACCGGGGAGAGGCTTCTGCTGTGTTATTTTCTCCCCTCCGCTGGAGCTCTCGCCAACCATTGCAGATGGAAGTTGTCCGGCCGTCTGTGCCGGTTGTGCGCGCTCCTCCGTGGCACCGCCGCCTTCGTTTTAAGGGCTTTGCTACCATCTGTGAGCAGGCCCAGCTCCCTTAGGCTGCTGCTGCGTAACGCAGGGACCACGTGCCCTTTGGGATGCCAGGACTCTCCGACATGGATCCTGTGAGGAATCTGAAGGAAACGCTGCCTCGTGGCTCGTGCGCAGACGGTCACCAGTCTTTGGGCGCTGGAGCCAGTGCAGGAGCGCCTTCTCCTGCCTCCTCCTAAGGAGGTGTGTGTTTGTCTGTCTGACAACAGATATCCCAGTAAGCTTGTGGGATCCCACAGGGCGGGATGCTTCCCTGCTGGATGCTCAGTGTGTGTGTGAAGGCTTTGCCTTGGAGCTCGAGTTTTGCTGCTCGCCCCGTGCAGGGGATGTATAAATTCCAAGAGGAGATGTAGCAGGGGATGTATAAATTCCAAGAGGAGATGTAGCAGGATGATCTTCTAGTTAAAGCTGGCACTACCTGCATCATCTGCTCTGAGCATCCTCAGGGAAAGTTGCAAACCACTTCTTGCCTGGCAGAGCTGAGGTGATGGCTCAGAAGTCCAATATGACCTTCTCTGTGAGCTCTGAGGCATGTCACACATCCTGAGCGAGCTACAAGAAGAGTATTTTTCCAGCACCACCAGCACCACACTTTCTTCCTGAAAGTCAAAATGTAAATTTTTTTATTACCCCTCATGAATGTGACAAAGTCCTACTTAAAAATGTAAAGATTCCCATCTTCACGTGCACCGTAAAGGCCTTTGCATTCCACGTGAAGCCTCCAGACTGTTGATTTATTATCGAGCTACAACGGCTAGAGCAGGAGAGCAAAGTTAAATCTACAAAAGTGGCTGATGTGACAAAATTAACAGTTGTCAGCAGCAGAGAGGGGAAGCAACCGAAGGCGAATGTTAATACTCAGCAAACTGTGGCATGGGGAAGCGAAGTTGACTTCACACTCTGGTTGCAAAAAGCCTCCTGCAACACCACGGGCAGGGCGAGGGGGGATGCTGAGGAGATGGAGCAGGGATGTTGAGGAGCCAGAGCAGCGATGCTGGGGAGAGGCTGCAAGGAAATGGCCTGAAATTAAACCAGGGGAGGCTCAGGGTTGTCAGGCATGGGAACAGCCTGCCCAGGGGGATGTTGGAGTCACTGTCTTTGGATGTGTGGAAGAGCTGGGTAAGTGGTGTGCGTGGGGACATGGTTTGGATAGAGTCAGGAGGAAAGTTGGAGTGGATCTTGAAGTCTCTGCCAGCCAAAATGATTCTATGACAGTCCCCAGCCTTCCTGGGGGGGACATGATGGAAAGAAAAGGTGGAAAACCCCCCCACAGCCCTGCCCCATCAGCCCCCCTCGCCCCAGTGCTGTGAGATTATTTCCTTGGGGAGGAGCGGTCGCCCTGCGGGGGCACTCGGGCAGCGTTCCTGTTGACATAACACGGCTTTGGGCAGGAATAGATGGAGAATTTTAGGCTGAGACAAGGGGATAATTCAGGAAGGGGGAAAAAAAAGCACCTATATTAGTTTGTTTTGTTTTTTTTTTTTTACTTTGAGCCCAGTGCTGAAGCTCCTGATGTTATTTTTCTGAACCGACAGGAGGGGGCAGATGTCATATCTTGAAAGTGGATCTGAGATTTGGGGGATGAGGTTAATTATGGGGTTATTTGTTACGAACTTCTGAATTGAGATCTTCTGCTGAGTGGGCTGAGTCTGCAGCACGGAGATCAGGAGCCCTTGTCTAACAAAAGGGTGAAGCGTGCGCTTGGAATTGTTTATAGCGGCCCAGGGTTAAAGTGGTTTGAGATGTTTGCTGTCGCTTTCCAGACTTCAGGCATCTCTTTCACCTTGACTTGTGATTTTTGTGGCTTTCTTGTATAGGAAGGGCTGTGCCATTCCAGCAGGGCCTCTCTCTGGTTGTTTGTGGTGTTGCTGGCAGGAATCAACCCTCCTGGTATCTGGGAATTTTCCATGCGTTTTGCTTGACCAGCTCTGATAAAACAAATGACTTCCTAGATGGATATTTTAGAGCCAAACTACCTCTTTTTTTTTTTTTTCCAAGCAGCACATCTTGAGTCTTTGAAACAAAACATGTGAGAACTCAGCTGACCAACCTTTTATTGGAAAGCACAGGTCTGGTTTGGATGAAAAACTCTTCATGAGACTCCAAAGCGAGATGCTTCCCTGCTAATCCTGTCTGAAAAAAGGAAAAAGGTTAATACAAGATGAATTGACCTATATTAGTGAGAATTACATCATTAGAAGAAGCCTCTTCCTGCAAAATGCACAAATATAGCTGAATTCACAGATGCATTAGGGTCTTCTGCACTAGGAATATTTGTCATCTCGGAAGAAAGTGGAAGAGGCTTGTTCTTCAATGCCTGACATGTCACTACATGCTGTGAAGTGCAAATAGAGGAAGAAAAATTAACACATAAAAGAAATGTACTGTTTCTGCAGGAAAATTAGGTAGTTAAAGCAGAGAGAGATGGCTTTTTTAATAAATAAAAAACAAACAAAAAAAAGGCAGAAAAGAGCAGCAGAGTTTTCTTTTTTTTTTTATTTCTTGCCGGGGGGGAAAATGAGCAAATTTTCTATTGCAACTTTCAGTACTCTGAGCTGGAGGAGATAAGACTTTGCACGAGAGGGGAAAATACTTCCTTGGAAATAGGTAAAGCTGGAGCAATCCTGCAAGCCCTTTCTTGTTTACAGAGCTGCAATTCTCAAATGAGCATGGACCGCAAGGCGTGTGCAATCGTAAGGAAGGAGGAAAGAGGAGGAGCCGCCGAGTGCTGTTCCATTGCATGCCTGGATTTCTCCCTGGAGAAGCAAGGTGCTCCTCTCCAGCATCCCTGCAGCCTCCCTTCCCTCTTCTCTCCCCTACCCATGTTCTTGGATAAAAAGGGGGTCTCAAATTATTGCTCGATTGTGTAAACATTGAGTGGAAAAGAAAATAATTGTTCTGATACCAGGCACTATCAAGTACTTTAGATCTGGGGGGTGTGTGTGTTCTGTTTCTTGCCTTTGTTTTGGTTTTGAAAAGGATTTTGAAGGCTGATTGACTTCTTGGCTCATCCCTTGATACTATCAGCACTTATGGATTTAGTTGACTTCAGGGTGAGTTTGTGGGGTTGAGCCAGGATTGGGACTCTGAAGAGCAGAAGCTTTTCTGTGGCTTATGTTCCCAAAAATCTGCCTGAGGGAGAGGAGTGGTGCTTGGTTTGGTTTTGGCCAGCCAGGATTAGAAGCTGTCAGGTAGTGGAGCTGTAGCTAAGACAGCAGCAGGGGAGTTAACGTGCTTCCATTGACCTTGGTTGTTGAAAAACAAGCACTGGAAAGGCAGCATTGTAGGCATTAAAAAAAAAACCAACAAAATCCAACTCACCTTATCCTTGTTATGATGAAAAAAGGATTAGTATCTTCTGATCTCACAACGTTCTGGGTGTTTGTCCTGGGGTGGATCAAGGCTTTGGGCCGCACGTGAGCTGCAGTGTGAAGCTGGCCCTTGCAAGCCCCAGACGTGCTGTGTGGTTCAGTCCTGTGTCCTCATCAGGCCCTGGAGAGTCCAGGAGCAGGCAGTGCAAAGCTCTCACTTCAGAACGGCTCAGCTCTACAGTGATGTGCTGAGAAGAACCTCTCAGCCTCCCGGGGATGCTGCCTGCAAGGGCTGCTGCTGGTGCCTGCCAGGGCTGTGAGCTTCTCGCCGAGGTCACTTTCTGGGGACAGGACTTTCAGTGGTTAAACGAGGCTTATTTTGGATCACAGCAGCATCCCTTTTCCCTCCACAGTCTGTACAGTAAAAGGCCACACAAACTTGTTCTCTTTAAACCTTCTCTCTAAGCTGGAAGTGTAGATTTTAAGCTGTAGACTGGCGAGATGTCTGCTGCTCCTATTCTGCTACAACGGGCCCTGTACCTCATCCTGGCCCCGACCGATACCCTGTCTGGTCTCTGCAGGCAAAGGGCACAAAGGGGCAAGGGGAGACTTGCTCCAGACCTCCTCCTGACAGTCGCTTTTAATTGCAAATGGTGTGATTTAAAAAAAAAAAAAAAAACCAAAACGGGGGGGGAGGGAGAGCTCTTGCTTCAGGCTAAGGAGTGAGAGATTGAAAGCTTGCTGCTGTGGTCATCGGAGGTGAAGAATAAGTCATAAATGAGCCAAGGGCAAAGGCCAAATATAGACTGATAGCTGCATTGTTCCCCACAGCCTTGGGAAGGACCTTGGTGCTGCACTGTGCCTGAGGCGCCCGTGGGCTTAACCCTTCCCTGCTCGCGGCTGCCGGCACACAGCGGATTCCAGCGGTGGATTCCAGCAGTGGATCCCAGAGTTGTTCGTCTGGGTGTCGGTGTCCGGCCACGCTGATGGGTTGTGAATCTCTTGCAGAAGACCAAAGCCTGCTGAGGATTTCTGTGAGGGATGATAAGAAGTTCAGTCTCCCTATTGCTTGGGCAGATAGATGGAGTTGTGGGTTTGAAACTCTTCTGGGAATATTTGCTCCAAAATGTCCTGTGGTGAATTTCTTTTCCTTATGCCGGGCAAGTTAATGTAGTTGTCTTGGTTTACCCTCTTAAAATGATCCCCATAAAGATGGGAGCAAACCTCATGGTGAATTCCTCAGAAGCTCAAACTCCAGCACTAAAGGCTTTGCTTTTGGTGTGCGTTGGATGGTGGTGGGTCCCCAGTGGGACAGCTGTGCCAGGGTGAGTCTCCAGGGCATGATCAAGGTTTCCGTGTAAGCCGATGGGTCGCGTGGACTCCCCTGGGGGCCAGAGGCATTAGGCAGGGTTTAACTTCTCTTCTTTCCTCCTGCCTCTCCTTACGCCAGTGCACAGCGTAGATACTCCTCACACATGGTCTCAGTCGGGTATACAGCCTGTGAAAGACAAGCTGGTGGAGTTGTACCAAGAGACAGCTGGTGGTGTGTGAAAGCTGGGCAGGGCTGTTACACCAGCTCATCTCCTTTCAGAGGACTGAATGCTGACCTGGACCCAGTGCTCCACTACCCCATTCCTGTCTTCCCCTTTAGAGCACCAAGCCGGGGCTGAGGAACTGTCCCAGGGATGTGCTGCCATAGACCACGGGCTCACCCCGCTCGGGCTGATCGTCTCCCAAATCTTGACGCCGTTCCTCCAAGCGGAGCACTTGTGCTGAGCACGGCAGCCATCTCCCACCCTCCTGGACAGCTCTCTGCAGCTGGCACCGTAGGCATCCATCCATCACTGTCCGTGGTTAATGCTCAAGCCGGCGGTGGCAGGCGGCCAGCAGCCATGATACAATCTTCCTGGAGGAGAGAGAAGCTTGTTGGCTTTGTAACTCCGTTTGCCACTCCTCCCCCTTCCCGCTCAAAATGAAACCTCTTTTATCTTTAGAAGGAAGTGTAAAGAAAGTGATTCCCTTAAAATATCTGAGCTGGTGCAAGCAATGCTGCGGGCTGGCTGCAGAATTGGGCTGATCTTAAAAGTGTGGGACCTTGCCAGTGGGATGAGATCCTTTTCCTCCGTATTACAGATGGGAAAAGCTCTTCAGCACCTGGATTTGTGCGTTACCAGAGTGGATGTGTGTGGGGCTGGGCAAGAGCAAACCTTCCAGCCTAAGTGGAGGGGAGCTGAGATCCAGCACCTTCTGTGTACAGCACATGTGAGGTGTTGCTCTGCTAGGAATGAAGTTCATTCTTATCTGCAGGGTTGGTTTTTGCTCTGACAGTTTTATTGTGTTGTTTTGTTAGGGTTTTGTGTTGTGTGTTTGTTGTTGTTTTTATTGAAAATTTGAACCCATTGATTTTTCTGCACCAAAATTTCCTCGGCATCAGCTTCACCAAAGTTTAATGGAGGTGCACTAGGGAAAGGGATTTTTTTTTTTTAGCCTATTATCTTCTAGGAGAGGCAGTGACAGGGTTTCCTCTGTTCATTGCCAGGCTGGTGTCTTGTGTGTTTTAAACAAACAAAAACCCCCAAACCACAAAACAACCTTTACTCTTGCCGGGGGTCAGCAAGGGTTACACCGGTGTGAGCGCACATTTCTTTCCCTTCCATGCTAACGGGATACTGGGGGAGCAAGAAAGCTCTGTAGGGAAAAAGCAGCTCATGCCTCAGCCTGCCGCCAAGCCCAGCATTGCTGAGGCAGTCCTGTGCCCTGCATGCATTATTCCTCAAATCAAAGGGGAGGAATTGGCGAGAAGAATGTTTAACTGGAGCCTGTGATCCTCAGGTGTGACACCGGGGGCCCCAGCGCAATGAGATGCGCAGTCATGCTCTCTCCCAGACGCAGGGTTAAAGATTTGCTTGGGGCCAGTCAATAGCGCACTGAGTATCTTCCTCAAGAATGTGTCTGCTCTTTTCCTGCCTCCAAGTAGCAGCACTTGAGTCTCAGTCCCCTACTTGAATCACTGCACTATCTCCACTTCATCAGAAACCAGAGAGTTGAGTCTTTGATGATTGTTGTGACTCACGGTGTCACAGAACTACTTACCCTGTGATTTCAACTTTAATCACTGATCCACTATCTATAGAGCTGCCTGTGGAACAGTTCAAATTGTAATTATAGGAAGCTCATCTGCTGCAAGCCACAAAGCAGGCTTTACCATATGCCTTTAAAGGTGAACTAATGTCATGATGAAATAACTGTGTTTTGCTGCAGATTGATACCACTGGCTGGGAAGTTAACATACAGGATGAAAGCTCTGACATTTTGCAAGCTACACTATCGCTCTCTAAGTCATGTTAACCTAACATTCCCCGTTGTTTTACAAGGGATCTGCAGGTAACTGGGAAGTGTCCTCAGCTGCCGGGGATGGCGAGGGTGCGTAGGAGTGGGGGAACGTGCTGGGATGGGTTACAGAGCTGGGTGGTGGTACTGGTGTAATACTGTAATGCAGGCTTGAGAACCTGGATGTGGTTTTTCTTCCTTGCCCCTCACCTGACCTTGACATTTATTTGGGTTCCTTTCCCTGTTTTTGAAGGATATTTGCTAATTTTCTTTTTAGGGGTACTGCTGTCTGCCCCTGCTTCTGCCCCCATGCTCTGGGACACATCTCTAGGGGCTGTTGTCACCTCTTTGCCCAAGTGCTGAAAGCCCTGGCGACTCTGCCCCGTGCTCGGCGTTTCCCGTGCTACTAGTGAGGGTACCCGTGCTCCTAACAGCCCTGTGGTTGTACAGGGAGGAGGTAGAGGTGTTGTTTGCTCCTTCAACAGGAAAACGAGAGCTGCAAGTCACAAAGCAGTTGAGATTTCTTTTCCAAGGCTCTGTGGAGGAGCTGGGGATGGTCTCCCAGTCTTCTACCAGCTGTGCAAGGCACAATGTTCAGGTTGGCTTTTCAGGCAAAGACCTCTCCTGTTCTTTGTACGTGCTGCCCCTGGTTTGAAGAGGAGTAAAATTGGGGTGGCAAAGTGAGTCTGATGTGAGAGGTCTTTCCAGAAGCCTTCCGGAGGAGTGAGCAGCAGTACCGCCAGATGTGGTAGGGGTGGCCATGCCCCTAATTCTTTGCTAGCCCTCTCCTCCCCCCCAAATATGGATGCATTTCAGTAGTGGCAGCTCCACGCTCGAAGGGTTGTTTAGGAGCTGGAAGATCCCAGAGTCCAACCCAGCCTTCTCTCAGTTGACATCCTTTCTACTGCTATTCTCTTAATTAAGCTTTTGCCATAAAGTACAGAAACGAGATCCAAAGTTGGCAACCCCTCGTGACTCCTGGACCTCTGACTCTGCCTGTGCTAAACTGCTGCTCTCTCCTCCTGCAACTGGCCACATAAAGATAAGTAAGGAAGATGGTTTTATTGCAAGCAGCTGGGGAAAATCACGTTGCTTCAGTTTCCATAAAATAGCCGAGCCTCAGCTTTTTTATCCTGCCCATTCGCACATCCACTATAAAAGGGACATCAGTTATAAACATTTCCTGTTTGTGCATACAGTCTTCCAGTGCTTATGATGTATAGACTGACAAAAGGCTTAATGCTTTGAATATATAAAACACAAGGCCTGTGCAATGGAGGGTGACAGTTGCCCTTTAATGTTCTGCTTTTTAAAGATCAGGGTAGAGTTCAGAAAGCATAGTCATGAGGTTTAATGATTTAATGGGGACGACTGGGGAGCAAAAATAGTTACTACACCCTGGGGAAAAGTGGTTCCTCATACATATTACTTTAGCCTAATGGCCTATGAATGCTTCCTCTGTGGCATAGGAGGGTGTCACGGTACATAGACTCTATAATACTGAATGGGTTGATTAAATGCATATTAAACAATACTAAATTGGAAAAAAAAAAAAGAGGCGCCACCAACTGTATTTATTCTGTTCTTAGAAAATGTTGTTACTCATTCAATTTCATTTGTGATATTATTATAATTTTCCCCCCATTTCGTGCTCGTCGCAGAGCCAGGGAGCCAAGTGTAAACACCGTTGATGGATCGGAGGTGGTGGAATTTGCATCAGGCAGCGGATGGGGAGCGGGGGCTGGTGCTGTGGGCTGAGGAGGACCTGGCTGGGGGTCGCTGGAGATGGGCTGAGAAGCCTCTGGCTCTTGGATGTGGCTGCAGGTGGGTTCTTCTGAAACTGGCAGACAAAGCATTTGGAAAATGGCTTTTTTCTTCTGTATCTCCATGCTACTGCAGGTCCTTGTCCTGCACTTCGCCTGTTCTCCTTTCTGCCTGCCCTTTGGTGGACTCGCTGAGGGCTTTGTGTTGGTCTTTGGCGATTCCACCACGTAACTCAGCAGTGCCACCACCCTGGCACCCAAGAAATGCTGCCTTCAGTTACCAAACCGAGGTCACGGTCCACTCGGAGTCAAACTGTTCATCCTCCTTGCGGGTCCGGTGCAGATGGTGGAGAGGGCAGCCCCGTGTGCACGTTCAGCTGTGCGCTCGGCTGTAGGGCTTTGTTTCCACTGCTCGTCCTGAGCTCCACTGGCCACGTCCTGGTTAAGGACCGAGCGGAACCTGCTCCCTTGCTCACCAGCAGTTGGACCAGGATGGTGGGCACAAGGACGACCAAGCTGTTTGTAGGCAGTTTTCAAGTAAATATGAACATACTGTTCACCAGCACTTTCAAATGTGTCTTTAGATCCAAAAAAACCTAGGATGTGAGCATATGCTATGCCAGCTATCTCCCAGTTCTGAACATCTGTGTAAATGTACAGTTTTCTAGACAGGCTGGTTTTTTCTAGCCATGACCTGTGAATATTATGTGAATTATTAGAGATTTAGAAGTAGTCTGATTAAGTCTGATCTTGTCAGAAATCACCAGTTCTACCCCGGTATTTTTATGCCATCTTCTTGTCTTGTGTAGGATACTCGCTAATTACCTCCTGTATTTCATCTCTGACCTGAATATTCCTTCCCAAATCTCGTTACCTTATTCATTAAGGTTTTTTTTTTCTATGTCCCTTCCACCAACATGCACGTGGTGTTTTCTTTTTTCCCACTGCTTCACTCAGTTGCTTTATTCTCCGCTTTGTAGCTTCAAACACAATTTACAGTTCACCGTGCTGCAGAAGAAGCCGGAGCACCGAACGCTGTAGAGCAACCCCAAATTAAAGGGAGAGGAGAAATTGCCTTTGCAATAAGAACGGCAGTAGGGTTGCAACCAGCAGAAATAATAATTTGTCTGGAGGAAAACCGGCAGTCGGGAGGCGGGAGCGGAGAGTTGCGTGTCAGTCGTTGGGCTCTGTAGGTTTTGTGGGACTCGTACTCGGAGGCATCTTCTCTTTCCTCATCTTTGAAGTCCTGCTGAGTTGATGAGAACAGCGTTCAAATATTTGCTCGCATCTGCTCTGGGAACTGCCTGATGTGTTCTGGGAGTATGTGAATGTGAAAGGAAGAGTCTTTAAGGGTGATCTAATGGCTTGGAAATGAGGATGGCATAGGTGTGCGTAGCACAGAATGGCTCCAGTGCCACCTCCTCACCTGTCCACACGTGTTTCAGGCCTAGCCCTTAACACCTGCTTTGTATCTCTGCATTTTGAGAGGGCTTTAGGTTTGCCTTTGTCAGTGAGCATGGCTGGAAGCTTGCATTCTCCAGGCTGCTGGCTGCAGCGAGAGGCATGTGGCCTGGGCACCTGGTGATGCTGCTGGAGGACCCTGCTCCCCGTACTCTGAGCTGCGGGAAGAAATTCCCTCAAACATAAACAGTCATCCCAGCAGTGGACCTTCTCTCCCCCTCCCAACTTCTTATTGATAGAAACGTTTTATAAATAAACATCTCTAGGTAACATATTCCATAAAATATCTAATTATAGATTATTGGATTGAACATTTCTTGCTTCAATTAAGTGATAGTCTTTTTCCCCTCAGGAAGCCAGCTTAGTGCTCTTTCCGGAGAAATTATGTGTATTTATTCCATGTTCTACAGGCACTGTCTTTTTATGCTGTTAATAAATAAACTACAGTGCAGTGCTTTATCCTAAATAAAGCTAATGGAGGTCAGGCTTTGCATTTTTTTTTTTTCCTGATTGGATCTCTCCCATCTGGTGGTCTACACACCTTTGGAACGGTGAACTTTGCGAGAAATGAAAGAAAAAGGGAATGAGAACAAGTAAATAATGGTTCAGAGATCTACATTCTGGTACCTCCCCCAGGCCAGATACATTTAGGTATTAACAAAAAAAGAGGGGCTGAAAGCACACGGTTCAGCACCAGTGAATTTCAGTCCTGTTCATCCTTTGGGCCAGCGCTGGGGTCTTCAGATTTGAGACCTTGAACTCCTGCAAAGTTGGCAACATTTTCTCACGGTGTTTGCCTTTGGCTCTGGGGTTGAACTCCCTCAGAGTGCCTGGTTTTGGTTGATTTAAAGCAAGGGCTCAGGCTTTGGCCCATCTCTTCCAGATCTAGAAAACCCACCAGACGTGTGGCTTTGTTGTGTCCTGAGAGGCTCTGTAGCTCGAGCACGCAGCAGTTGAGAGCAGCTTGCTGGTAGAGTGTGGCCAGACCAGGCGCTGCCCCCGTGGCTTTGGTTCCTACGAGGCGCTCGCTCTCTCCTCCTGCTGCAGCCATCGTTCCCCTCCCAGCCCCTCTCCTGAGTGAACCTTGGGAAACTGGAGCTCAAGCCAGTCTGTCTGAAGGGACTGAGCTCAGGAGCTGCTCCTGGATTTGCATGGAGCCTTTCAGCTGGGCCAGCTGCACTTTCCCCTTGGGCCGCCTTCAGCCAGCGAGCGAGTGGAGGTGACAGGACAGTCTGCAGCGGGGGGAAGCCGTGAGCGTGCTCGGAGGCGTCGGGGAAGAGCATGGCTCTGAGCTCTTCTGCACCTCCATCCTCGTCAGAGGGGAGAAAGTCCTAATCGAGGAGCTGCAGCCTTTCTCCTGCTCCCTCACCTGCCATTTTAAACAAATGCAAATTAAACCCCTCCATCGGGTTGGTTCATTCCCTTCCTTCATGTAACTGATGTTATTGGATTTTTATGCAGCACATTACACCCTGAGCCATGTCTTCTACTATTTTGCTTTCAAATTGTATCTCCTGCCATTTGTGTCACATTTAAAATGCTAACAGTATAGAATGTCATTTACAGAATCGGGGCGTTTGCTGCGGAAAATTAATTTGACTTATTCCTTCTGCCTGTTCCTATCTCCAGGCCAATATTATGCTACTCATTCTACAAGAGTAATACTTAATGAATAGGACTATTAATAATGTCAAGGTCCATGGGGGTCTTATGGGTAACGGATAGGCGTAGACTGTAAGGGGGCAGTCACCTGACTTCGGTTAATGTTCCATGAAAATATCAGGCAGTGCAATGTAATTATGGAGCAGAGGATAGTAAAAAAGGCAGGGAACTTGGAGTTTCTTAAATATTTTTTCAAATTAGTCAGTGCTTTTTCCTTAATTTACCCGAGCCTTTGTCAGGCCAGGTGTGAAAGCTGTTTAAAATTCCGAAGGGAAACCCAACAACTAGGTACTTAATCCATAAAAAGGGGCACGCGCTCAGATGAGCTCGCGGCGCAGGATTCGTGTGTTCGGCATCGCGCCGAAAGGATGCGGGATGCTCGTCTGTGTCGTTTCTGTTTTGTATGGGAGGAAAGGGGCTTTGGTTGCCTTTTTTTGGTGGTTTGGGGTTTTTTGTTTGTCTCCTTTTCAGCTCGTAAGTGTGTCTGGCTTTTAAAAAGATTAAAAACTATTGGGGAAACCAGAAAATTAAAGTATAATGGGAAGAAATGATAAACAGGAGGGGAAAAAAGAGATCTTACTGCTATGCAGTGTGCCCTGGCGAGCTGGCTGGAGGCAGCCGTGGGCAGGGGGCATGGCAGGGCACTGCTCGTTTTTCTCCCCACGCTCCGAGCTGCCAGCAATGCTAATTCAAGTGTCACAGGCACGTCGAGGGGGAAGGAAGAACCTGCTTTTAGGGCCTAATCCTGCCCTTGCTAGAACCACTTTTTATTTATTATTTTTTTTTTAAGAGGGTTTAACAAGGGAATCACTTGATTCTCTGATTATATTTTTTTTTTCCTGAGGTCCTTGTTTCTAAATCCTTGTGTCTCGCATGATGTCCAGGATTACTGGGTATGTGTGCGGGAGGAAAGGGATAAAGAAATTGGCTGCTGAGATGCTGCTTCTCAGAATGAATTTTCAGCTTTTGCCATCATTTTTGGTAGTTATGAGAAAATGTGATATGGCAGCTAAATCTGAAAAGGGACCTTTGGAGACCTGTTTAGTTGTATGTGCTTTTGGTTCTTATTCTCTGCATGAAAACTGGATGCTGCCTGGTGCTCTCTTGCCTCTTTTCTTCATTTGTCTTTGTCTTGCTCTTGGGACCATTGAGACTGAGGGAGCAGGTTGTAAAATGAGGCCCCTGATTTCCAAAGAGCAGGTGAAACAGGCTGTGAAAAGGGTTGGTGTTAGGCAGCAAAATCACTCCGAGGCTACTGTCTTCCTTTCCCAAGGAGTTAACTGTTTCCAGATGCAGGCTGTGTGGAAATTGTATTAGAACAACAGAGGTTGTGAGCCAGCTTGGGTCACGCTGTAGCGGAAATGTCAGGAGATGATGTTGGCAGAGGCTTGGGGTTCTGCCTTCCCGTGCCCGATGACCCAGGAGCTGCTGGTGGCTCAGGCACGGCCCAAGAAATATCTCCAGCCTTGCTCCAGCAGTCACAGTTGTGACAGTTGTCATGCTGTGGCACCTCAAGGACATCAGATGGGGAGGTGGTCTCGTGTGTCCCACCACTCCAGCAGCTGAGAGCAGAATTGGTGTTAGCACAGAGCAGGGTAGCAGCAAATTGCTCCATCTTGCTGGGCTAGAGGTTGAGTGTCTGCCCAAAATTTCGAAGTTGGAGGAGAGGAGGATGGTGATATTGCAAGCTCTGGCATGAGAAGGTCTTTTTCAGCCTCTGACCGTACAAGTTCTCAGGGTTATTTGGAAGCAAAACATTTCTCTCTCCCATTTGTGGTTGACGGGGTCCGTGCGTGTGAGACTGAGTTCAGCACCCACATGGAAGGAAGACACCTTTCCAATAACTGAGCATTGGCCAAGCTTAGCAAAGCACATTGGGCTCCCCCTTGGTTCCTCCTACCCCTCTTCATCCTCTTATTATTGTTATTTTTTCCCCTCGAAGAAGCTTTACTCATTTCTGAAGCGCGCATTAATATCGGCGGCATTAGGCAGCCCCGGCGCGTCGCGGTGCTGCGTGCCTCACTAATTCTCACTATTAGGCCACCCGCTGACAACTCCCGAATGGAGCCGTATCCCCCTGTCAGGGTTTGCCATGAATAAACATGAAAGAGACAAATGAGGCAGCGCTGGCGGTCGCTTTGCAGCCAGCCGTGCGTCGTTCCGCACCCGGCGCCTGCACGCAGCTGGCCGGGCTTTGGTCAGTAGGTCCAAGAGTACCTCCTGGTGGGGTGGCTTCTCCTCGGTGGTGGTTGGCGGGGTCTTTGTTCAGGTGCAGAGCCTGGGCTCTTCTTGCCAGCTCTCGAGAGCCCAAGCTGTAAGTGGTATGGCAGAGCCACGCTTGGATTAGCAAACCAAGCGTGTTACCCACAGCTTTTTGGAAGTCCTGTAAGCACGTGTGCCCCTAGACTCCTTGGATTCAACTTGTGTGAACCGTAAGCAGCTTTGGCAACATCAGTGAAGTTATTCTGGGTTCCAACTCCCTTTAATTCCCCAGCATACAAGGTTAGGAGAGGTGGGTTCACTGACAAACGTAGACTTGGGAGGAAGGCGCTGATCATCAGCGAGCGATGCTGCCCAGGAGTTAGATGTGCCCTGCAGACCCTCCCAGCTGCCTCTTGGAAGATGTTTTCATGGTTCAGGCAGGAAAATGTTGTCTTAGGTTTTGAGATCATGCCAGAAGCAACAGGTGTGTTGTGGAGACCTGCAGAAGCAGTGCTGTTGGTGCCCCTGTTGACTCTGCAGCAAAGATGGAGCTGGGCGGGTGCAGGAGCTGGCCTTGGGACACCACACAGGAGAGGGAGGTTGAGCATTTCCCAGTACCTGCCCAATGGTGTTGCTCTGGGCTTGCTGGTTCATCGTGGCAGGCAGCAGATTTGCTCCTAGCATGAGGCAGGAACATCCCAGCGGGTACAGAAGGTGGGTGCTGCTCTGGGCTGCTGGTCCCTCAGGTCTGTAGCCAGAGGGACTTGGGTCTCCTGGCTTCAGCAGGTGGTCAATGTCTAGGCTGTGGGGGGCAAGCTCAGGTGAAGGAAGGATCTGGAGGAGCACTGGGGTGAAAAGTACTGACTAGTTTTTCCTTTTCTTTTGGTTCTCTTAAACTTTCTTCCATCAGAAAACTTAGTGTTGGACCAAATACTAAAGTGGTTTGGGTTTTTTTAATGGTTCTTTGCAGGAAATTAGGTGGGTTTGTTTTTTTTTTTTTCTAGTCTTGATTTATTTAAAACAAACCCCAAAACCCCAAACCACCAAATATTGACTTTGTACTGAAAATTGAAATGAGCTTTTCTTTGAAATTTTCTAGTGGTTGAAAAGCATCCTCTTTGTGCTCCAGCTCTCGGAGGAAGAAATGCTCCCCATGACTGTCTCCGAGAGGAGAATGGGTGTCCAGGGCTTTCTCTTCAACTTACCTGTTCTGCTTTAATAGACAAACCAGCTGATTTCTGTCACACTTTCTCTCTTGTCTCTGGGTGTAATAAGGCAAGTGTGTAGATTTTCTTTTGTGTTTTAGTTTTTTTTAAGGGACATCCTTGCTCTTGTACATATCACACTAGAGAAATCCGCAGGCACGGGGCAGGGTTTGAAGAGCAGGTGGGGGGGCTCAACAGCCGGGCTCGGTGGTGGGGCAGCCAGCCCCACAAGCTGCTCTGTTGGAGATGAATGCCCTAAATCCCCAGATCACAGAAGCTCAGGGGCCATATCCACAAACCAACGCGGCTCCTTTCCCTTCGACCCCCATCTTCTCCTGCCACTCTTTGATTTCTCCTCTTGCCTCAGATTTACAGCTACCTTGTCCAAATATATTACAGGAAATAAAGGATAAAATGCTTTAAAAACCTGCCTTTCCAAGCAGGAGAACAGGCTTTGGTGAAAATAAACGAGCTGGTTTGTTATATTGCTCAGCCTCTGTCACGTGAAGGTGAGGCCTCCTTTTTTTTTTATTATTATTATTTTTTATTGCTACCCATTTGCCTTCATTTTAATTTATTTGTTAATCCATGCTCCAGCTCATGAATTTTGCATTTGGGGAGGTGGAGAGAAAGGGGAGGGGGATTCCAAGCACCAAAAAAAGATGCTGGTCCACTTAAAGGTGAAGGACACAGTTGGAGGGCAGGGCTGCCTCCCTGGCCTTCCATCATCCTTTTAAAAGGCAAATATGCAGTCAGCAAAAAAAGAAAAAAAAAAGAAAAATGTTGGGGGGGGAAGCTAAAGACCTCCCAATTAATAATTATTCCGATGGCCTCATCGGAATTCAGAACCTCACAGGTCAGAGAGGACAAATTCAAACCCCCTTCTCTCAAGCTCATGTCCTCAGGTGAGCTGATGGCTTCTGTGCTCTGCTTCCTTGTCCCCCATGCCAACTTTCCTTCCTTCCTTTTTTTTTTTTTCTTTTTATGAGGCATCCTGAGTGTAAAAAATATGGCCTGCCTTTATGGTGCTCCAGCACGAATGAAGCTATAAAATTATGAACAGTTTTTATGATGGCTATTCAGGGGATGCTTTTATATTGATGGTGCGCATGCTGTATCTATCTTTCTTTTTTTTCCCCCCCTTTCTTTTTTGCATCCCTTCTTTCCCTGAAAAAGATGGCAGTATATATGTGGAGGGGGAGAGGATCTGGGGGGGGGGACCCTGTGTAACTATTTTTCATGCATTTAATATATTAATTATCCGGTAAATGCTCCCTGGGCTGTACTTGGGGTGCCGAAGAATGACAGCTTTTCAACGAAGCTCCAAAGGCAGCCCATCAGCCCACAGTGTATTATGTCGGAGAGGTCAGGGTGGGGTTAATGTAACTTTTTATTTGCTGATTTTTCATAGATGGGAGCTAAGCTGGTAAGGGGAAAAAAAAAAGAGAGACTGAAAAGAAGGTGTAAAAAGAGCAGAGATAATGGCAAGTCTGTTAGGTCCCCCTCCTGCCTCCCAGCCCACTCGGTGGCAGATAGGGTGATTATGCAAAGGAGAGATGCTCACAACCTTCTTGGGATGCCCCTTCCCTGCAGAGGAGGGGACACCAGCCTGCGAGGGGACAGTCTGTCGAAGCAGCCACAACAGCGAGGAATGCCACGTGTAATGACTAAACTCAAAATAGATCGCCTGACCTCCCTGAAAATAGCTATATCTAGGTTAAAAAAGAAAAAAAGGCAAGGTAGGAGGAGAGCCTGGCTTCTTGGGGGGGTTATAAAGCCAAAGGCACTAGTGACATCTCAGCTGGATGGGCAGGACTGAACTGATGGCCATGGGATCCTGCTCCTGCTTCGCTGGGCTTTGGATTTTTGCCTCTGCCAGGAGGGGGGGTCCAGTGGTAGGAGTGTGTCTGAGAGGACCTGAAGCACTCTGAGGACAGCTACTTCTCCTGCTCCCCTCTCTCCTTCCCTCCCCTCCTCTTAGGAAGGGTGCTGGTCTGGGGCAGCCCTGCTCTAATGGCTGGCTGTGTCGATTATTGATCTGAGAAGTAATAGGGGTTTAATTTTCCTTTAAAAGGCCTGTAAATGATCTCAGGAAAGATATTTAAAAAAAAACCCAAACCCATCTAAATCAAGGTGGAAAAGCTAAAGAAATCTGCAAGAATTTAAATCTTTCAGTTAGAAATTCTCTAGCAAAGTCTGCTGGGACTGTGCAGGAGGGTTTGTGTAGCTTTAGCACCTACCCTGTCAGGCAGAGGTGGCTGCATATGCAATGTAGTGGTTTTCTATTTGGGCTAATAAAAGTAATCTTGGTGTTGTATCTGTTTGGTTTTAAAGCATCTTTTGTGCATGCAATCTACATCTGAATGAAGAACGTGCAGAGGCAGGGAGTGTTCACGTGTGCGTTTACCCAGCGGTTCAGTGATGCTCCTATTACATTTGAATTGAGCAAACCACGTCCCACTGAGTGTAATTACTACAGCTTGCTTCTTCTGAGTTGCCTCATTTTAATGCTCCAAACAATCCTAAACAAGTAGGGTTTGGTTTTGCTGTATTCTCTGAGGAACTGAGCTTGTCCTGTATCACCCTTTGCCCATCCCCAGAGCGGGAGGTGCTCAGTGCACCGCAGGCTCGGGCTGTAGGAGGGTAGAGTGCAAGGGGCCAGTGGGTCCAATGGGGTGTCTGGGACCATAACACCCCCAAGGGAGGCTCAGGCCAGCTTTTGGGGGACCACTTCCCTGCTTACACTGATGTGAAGGTGATGGTGGCAGCCAGGAAAGTTGCTCCTGCTGCTTGTTAGTACCACTCAGCACAGCCGCGAGTCAGGAGGTGGCTCTACCGTGAGCTCAGCGTCAGCAAGAGAACTCCCCAGGTGCTTGAATTCAGCCTGGTTTTGTTGGCTGGGAACATGAAGGATTAGTGTGTACTTTGGGTTTTTTGGGGACTTGGTGTTTTCTTGGTGTGTGTGTTTGTGTGTTTGTTTTTAAAGAGATCTGTTGCTGAGGAAGTGGAAGCTGGAAAATGACAACTGGCAGATTTTATAGAAGTTATAGGTCAAGGTGACTGAAGTGGTGGTCTCCAGTGTAGATTTCAAAAGCACATTAATTATCTTCTGGACATCACCAGACAAGATATTCCCCTTGTTCCTATGGGAGATTGTGTTTTTCTTACTGTTCTCATGTTCTTCTCCATCCCACCACAGAAGCAGAAAAATCCCTTTCCATCAAATGAGTAATAGACGCATGTTTTGGGTTGGTTGGTATTGGTTTTGTTTGTTTGGTGGATGTTTGTTGTGTGGTTTGGTTTGGTTGGCGTTGGTTTTGTTTGGTGGATGTTTGTATTTTGTTTGTTTGCTTAGTTTTTTCCTAAAGAGCTTGGTGGGGTGTTTGTCATCCAAGATGAAAGTGAGCTCGTTCTGCACTCTTGGAACAATCTGGCAACCAAGGGGGACACGATTCCGTGCCTTGGCCTGGTGAGGAATACCCCTGGATGCTGTGGTGGGAAACATACATGGCCAGGGTAGGGGAGAGGACAGGGAATGAGGATGCCCAGACCACTCCCTGCATCTGGCAAACCTGGGAAGTCAGGGCAGAGTGCTGCAGGTCGGTACCGCTGAGACACGGGGAGGTGCTGCAGGTTTTCCTGCCTTGGTGGTGAAGAGCTGCATGAGAAGTGGACTTACATTAACAGCTTGGTCTGAGGGCAGGGAAGCTGTTGCCACCTGCAAGCCAGAATTTGTCCTTAGGCATGTGTCCAAGAGTGGAGGACAGGGGGAATGGACACGAGACCTTAACCTGGGAGTTTGACCCTGTTTGTTTTAAAGCGTGTGGCTGCTCTCCTTGCTATGCAGGCCGTCTAAAGGAAAACACTTGGGGCATTTCTTAATTTCAGATGAACTCTTTGCTTCCATAAATCACACCTGAGTTTGCTCCTCCCTGACCTACAAAGAGCGTCTCCAGCAGACACACTTCACCCAGTGGCAAACGCGATGGGCAGAGGGAGGGTCACTTACACCCTGCGGTTACGCAGGCACGAAGCCCAGCAGAGGTGCAGGGGTTGGAATGAAACGCTCCAAACCTCTTCCATGGGCTGCACCGAGGATTAAAGCCTGGTTTGTATCCCTGGATGAAGGCAAAATGCTGTGTCCATTGCAGTCACTTGTCCCAAGTGCACAAATTCATATTTGCATTGTGTAGCTTGGAACTGCAGCCTGGTGCCATCGCTTAGCTGGAATAAATGCTTGCTTGGGCACTGAGCTACCAGAGCTCAGACTGCAGGGCCAAATTCTAGCAGGTGTTAAAAAAAGAAAAAAAGCCATTTCAGTAGAGAAACATGTTTGAAAACTAGGAATCAGAGCTGCCTAGACCCCAAGAGTAAATCCTGCTGTGGGGACCCAGAAAGAAGAGAGGCTTGCCAGTCATATACACCACGTCAGCTTTTCCCTGTGTCAGCAAGACAGGGATTTCTTTTGCATATATGGATTTATTTTGGACCCTTTCCCAGAGGCCTGCAGCCTCCAAAACAAGGTTTTGGTTCAAGAGTAGATTATAGCAATAGCCTTCTCCAATGGGCTGCTGAAGTGAAAATGGGTTGGAATAAAAAGTCAGCTATCTAAGGTTTTTCCAAGATATGGAAGAGATTGAATTCTAAGGTGAAAGGTCTCATTAACTGGTTTTGCTGTGCAGCGTAAGCTGCGTGTGTTGGAGACTGGAGAGTGGCAATGATGTGAAATGAAGGGTATGAAAAACCCGTGGCAGGAGCCTATGGCCCAAAGTGCTGTGAAGTCAGAGGGAAGTCTCTCTTGGACTGGATACTATAATATTGGCCCAGTCAGTTCATAGTAGAGGACCACGAGGAGCTGCCAGCCCTTCTTCTTGGATATTTGTCTGCATACATAGCTTAGACACATTGCACGGCTTCCTCGGGTCTCCTGCTACATCCCAAGGCCCTTCTTGACTGGTGTCTGGCTGGATCCCTTCCTTTGACGGATACGACGCTGCCCAGGGAGGGCTGCTGCTCTAATAGCCAGGGCTCAGTATGCTCCCCAGCTCAGAAAATGCAGGAGAAATTACATTCTATACAATATTTAATGTTTAGATTTTACATTTCAGAAATGTAAACCAGAGTAACAGTTGGCAGGTTAAACAGGGTGAACATAGGAACTTTAACAGAAGTGCATTAAAAAAACTCCAAACTCCACGGTATCTGCTTGAACTTCTCTTGCTTGGCAGAAATTGTTTCCATCAATATTTTTAATTTCAGCTTGTGGAAGTATAAACTGAATGGGATGGAGAGCTGAGGTCTAAGCAGATGTTTATTAGCAAACTGATAAGCATATTCTGCAGCCAAATAGCTGAGCACTGTGGAGACCCAGCAGAACTTTCAGCTTTCTGCATGCACTGGGAGAGGTTCTGGGTATTTTAGTCACCTTTATCAGTTTGTTTAGCTGAGAAATGTGTTGAGATTACTGTGCAGTGAAGCACAATTAAGTAATCTGGGAAATAAAGGTTAAAGAAAAAGCTGCATCTTCAAATCAGCAGTAGTCCCTCCCTTAATTTTCTTAAGGTGACTGCAGTTGAGAGAGCTCTAAAATCTTACTGTGGGAAGCCCTTGTACGTTTTACTAAGTCTGGTATAAACAGAACAGTTTAAAAATTTATTTCACAAAATGATGCCTTTGCTATTTATGGGCTAATGTCAGTGCTGAAATGGACTGGAAGCATAACTGGAGCTGAATGACCTTTCCTTACTCTACTTCAGTAGCTGCATCCACAGGGAAGAGCAACCAAAGCATCAGAGCTTGTTTTTGTTCCCCAGATATTTGGAAATCTCACCCAAGTGCAGAAATGGGAAGGGACAGGACATGCTGCTGATCTTGGTCGTTTTCTTTGTCACCGGCTATTGTTTCCTTCCAGCAATTCCATGTGGCATGAAATCTGTTTGTCCTTTCTCTGTCTGTGCCAAAAATCATCCTGAATTAGGATCCAAAATCTCTTCAAACAAGGATTTATGCCCACTCTGGTTCTTGTGATGACAGAGGGCTCTATGTTATCCGGTGTTAACACCAGGTTCGGGTGTCGCATGGGTGTTAGTGAACTCCTGACAGATGCTGGAGAAGGTCCTAAGGAGGGCTGGATATAAAATGCTCTTCCACAGAGGAGTAGGGGTGATGAGCTGCTTGATGAGTGGATTGTAGGCTCTGGCAATGGCTTCTTGCAGGTGTCTGTGCCACCTTTCCTCATCTCCACTAATCATTAAACCAGGTACAGGGCATGCTAATTGCTTTGAAACTTACTAGTAAGACGTTTGGGATGAGAACAAAGAAGGGTCATTCTGCCAGCTGTGATGACTCGCGACCTGGTGTCTTTCTGTAGGCACCACATTGGCAACAGGAAAGAGATCAGCTAAAATAGGAGGTGAGCACAGAGAGGAGATCCTTTCTGACTTCTGTTGGCATCTGTGAGGTTGTAGGATGAGTTTTTTGGGGGGGTCAGAGCAGAAGGGGAGCCCTGTGGGGCCAGCCCCCTGGGGAGGTGGTTGGTGGGCGCAGCTCTCGGGTGTGCGCAGCCCTGAAGCCGTCGGCAGCCGCCTCAGCTGCGGGAGGAGCTCTGGACCAATGGTTCTGACCTCATAAAACTGGATTGGAAATGCAGGCATGATTAACTTGCCACAGATTTATGTGGAATTAGTATGTGTTTCAGCACTGGCGTTATAAATACAGGTTGCCCTCATCTACCCAGCGGGGCTTTACATAATTTCAGAAGGGCCCTTGCAATGGCAGCTTTAAAATGACAAAGGAGGGGAGGAAAAGCTGAGCGTGGCAGGTGTTGTATTAACCGCACCCCAAATCCTCCAGCAGATTGTGCTGAGGGGAAACTGGCTTTTGGAGGGTGAGGATTTCAGTACCGTTCCACGCAGTACAGCTCAACTACTGGGGCTGAAACCACGCGGGGTGCCACAGCCGTGCCCGGCCTCCCAGGGGCTGTCACCTCCTTCCCGTGCTGGTGGCTCTGTCCCGTGCTGTGAAATGCTGGCAGTTGACACAGATGCCTCATCTCTGGTTTCTGTCACTTTGCCCCATTTTCCCCGAGGGGCTGCAGAGACTCAAGAGACTCGACTCACCTGAAAAGGCTGAAGAGGGGGGATGCTGTGCCCCACACTTTAGCCACAAGCGCATTCTTCTCTTTGAACTTCAGGCTGTGCTTTTCAGCCGCGCTGCCTTGCGGTGCCAACTTGAAGTTTGCTGAGAAGTTTCTTCCTCGCTGCTTCTGGTTTTAGTATCAATAACTCCATGCTCTTTAAGACACCTCTGGAGGCTTTTTGGCTCAGCTCTGGGTTTCCCCTGTTGCTCAGTGCACGTGAAATCAGGGGCTCTGCTGAGGGGAGTGAGCTAGAGAGGAATGTGCCTCAGAGAGGAGATTTGGGTCTCCTCAGTCTGGCTCCTAGACCGGCTCTCCTTTCCTTTTCCAAATCATACTCAGCATCAGAAGAACCTTTGGCATCACCAGATGACAGGTTGCCTCTCTGCAGAAGCACTGTCTTGTGGTATGTTCAGGTGGGGGTCCAAAAGCTGCCTTAGCTCTGGCTTGAGCGGCTATCGCAGACTACGTGAGAAAAGATGCACTAAGGCTGGGAGGAGAGGGTCGGACTGGAGGGGAATGGTGCTGGTGGTCGTGTGAATCTGCGCATCGTGGGAGATTGTCTCTGGGTTTGTCTTTTTCCTTTGGAGAGTGGATTTTAGAGCTTTTGACTCTTCCAGTAAGTCGTGTTTTAGGGTGAGTGCCAACCATCCAGACGATCTGCAGGTGGAGGATCTATTTTTGCTTTAGCGTATTTTTAACCTCTTTTTTTGTTGTTCCAAAGGTATTCGTGCCAGATTTAAAAAACAAAACGAAAAAAAAACCCTAACACAAAACCAACCAACCAAAAAAAACCCCACAAAAATCCCCACCAAACCCACAACAAAACAAAACCAAACAAATACCCAGAAGGTGCCCAGCTGAGGTCTTTTTCATTTGTGGGTACCTGAAGGAACCCTGCTGTGATCCAGGGACCCTCTTGTTCCCTGGGAATAAGTTACCCAGGGAGCTGGTGGGGGCAAGCTGAGCTGTGGAGCTCGGTGGGGCCATGGCTGTGACCTGCCCCTACATGTGACACCCTCCCAGAGCCACCCCAGCATCCCACTGGAGACAGGCTGCTCCTGGGGAGGGAGGTGAGATATCTGCCTCTAACTAAAGGTATCTCCGTAGAGAAGCAGAAGAGCATAATTTGGAATTCTCCTCGATACAACGCAGAGCTTGTCAGACTGTTCAGCATTTGCACGTTGTTGCTGAGCTGGGGGGGTGCTGGTGGTCATGCTCTTCCACAGCACCCTAAGATGTCAGATATCTGAGGGTCAGTGTGTGTGTGTTTCTATAAACTCTGTTACGTTTTGAGTGCTCAGGAAATATATTTTTCTGGCGGAATATTCACGAACGTATCGTACAGGGCATATAGAGCTTCCCTTAATGCAGCTGTGTGATGAACGTCTAGGGGATGTACTGGCCCTTGATTCTTGCACGTTGCCTTTTCAGCATAAATAGTGCAATCGGGTATCCGCTGGTAGAATGAGCGTTAGAGGTGGAGGCCGAGTGCCGTTCTGATTGGGTCTGTTGATGAACATTCCCTGTGTTAGCGCTCGGTTGCGTAACCGCGGGCCCCGCAGGGATCCGTGCGCGTTTCTCCTGGAAATCCCAGCGAACGGCAACGCTCGGCGCGCCGAACCCGCCACTCCTGAGCGCTGCTGGGGGGCAGGCAGGTGAGGGGAGAAGAGGAGTGGTCAGTAAAATGCAGACCGCTACTGACAATAATCAGGAGCGGTTGGCAACCCGGCTCCTGCATATTCGCCAAGTGCTCGGTGATTCAGCCCTTCTCCATTTTCAGGCCAACGCGGCCGTCACTCTGAATTATTTTCAGTGAGCACTTCTATATCTCATGTCAGTTCCCAGTTCGAACCCATCACCGAGTGTCGAGGCTGCGACGTGCTGTACATGCCGATGAGCGGCCCCCCCTTCCCCTGCTTTGCTATTAACCTTTCCTTTTACCAGAGTTACCCCTTTGTCCTGCTGCAGTTTGCGGTGGCTGATAGAAGCAGCTGCCTGTGGCCAAACGAACATCACATTTACATTTTCTTTCTTGAACCAAAGAGTGAGACGCGGAATTGCAGTAAATGATCTCCCCTTTCTCTTCTTACCTCCCCCCCAATCGTCTTTAATGCGCTGCCTAGAAATCTATTTATTATCTAATTTTACTAGATGGATCAACAGGGCTGAGGATGTAACCCTTTGTCATCTATGGAAATCTTTTTATCCCATAAAAATGATTAGATTTGATGCAATTAGGATTATGAGGAGGTGGGGGGAGCCTAAGACAGTGCGCCTTGTCTACTGCTGCCTACTGACACATTAACAGCCTGTTTATTAACTGCTTTACATTTGGGCTACGAGCGGTGCATTCTTATGCCTGGTAAGCCCAGAGAAATGAGCACGTGCGCCGATAGGAAATGGGAGCCTCGCTTTTTTTGGGAGCTGTCCCCCTCCCACCTTTCTGCATATGGATCTGGGAGGAGGGATTTAACTCCAAACAAAACCCCAGCTGCTGGAAAAAGGCGTCTTTCCATTTGCCGCTTCCCTGAGCGGTGGCTTCTGTCTGGGTCTCGTCCTGCAGGGACCCGGCTGCGCCTCCTCCCCTCGGATGGGGTTGAGGGGCTTTGCACTAGAGGTCAACACACGTGTGCTGGCTTCCTCCTCACCAGACCTGGGCTTGAAGTGCTCATCCTCTTCTAGCGGTGCCACCCTGCCGTTCGGCTCGGACGCGCTCTTGGGGAATTACCCCTTTAGTTTTGTGAGACAAGCTGCAACGTTTTTTGCCTCTGATGCCATCAGGGAATGCAAGACACAAGAACACCTTCCGTGTCCTCTTTGGCTTGCCCCCGTTTCTCCCCAGGGTTGCACAGCCCAGGCTGTGCTCATCGTAACCCTGTAAGGGTCTACCCTGGCGTGACCTGCAGTGGGTGCCTGCCAGCACACGGAGCACAACGGCAGCAAGACAGGAGCACAGACCCCTGGATCCACGGGACAACACCAGGGCACCCATGCTGAGCTCAGGGAAGTGGCTGTGTACCGCAGAAGGTCTCCGTGTGTGTGTCCTCACCTCTGTTACAGCTCCTGCTGCCCACCCTGCCCCAATCCTACTCTGGGGAGGTGGGTGGGTGAGGAC
>JANHFX010023955.1:8914-19595 GCA_027560015.1 Chloroceryle amazona | reverse complement strand
CTGCTCCTCACCCCCCTTGTGCTCCAGCCCCTTCCCCAGCTCCCTTGCCCTTCTCTGGCCACGCTCCAGCCCCTCCATGTCCTGCTGGGCATGAGGGGCCCAGAACTGATCCCAGCACTTAAGTTGTGGCCCCCCCCAGCATGCACACCATGCAATGCCACACGTGTAGCAGGGACACGGGCAACATGCGTCATTCCTGCAGCTCGAGTGAACAACACACGTGCTTGGGTGTGCGGCTGGCAAGGTCAAGCTAATGCCCACTGCTTGTGCAGCCCGCCCGTGGCCCTGCGGAAGCAGAGATGAGTTTGTGGGTGTGCAGCGTGTGTGGGGAGGGTTGCTGTGCCAGCGCTCAGTGATTCGAGCACTAGGAATAAATAGAGGACTTGAGCCTGGAGAGATGGAGTGAAACAATTTATTTGATTACTAGGTAAATAAGCTGAGCTCCGTGTGGATAGATGTGTCCGTGGTCGCTCCGTGAAGCGGTTCCTTTCTCTGCTTGCCTCTCAGCGCTTTATTAGCCAACTGCCAAGGAGACAATAATTCCTTCCCTCCTTCTAGGCTTCAGAAAGTTGCTTAATTTTTTTTATTGGGAACCTGAGCAGAAGGGAGGAATTTGGTTTATTAGAAGTAAGTCTTGTTTTTCAAAATATAAGTCAAAAAAATTGCTCTCTCCCTGATCACTTCACTACAAGACTTTGGATATTTTGGATTCTATTGTTCTTTGAAAAGCTGGAAGATTGACTAAATTAACACTTTCTTGTGCAGTTTTCACTTTGGAAACTCTTCAGTTCTTTATTTGTTCATTATGTAAAATCCAGTCTTTCTTTCCTGGTTGCATCCCTCAAGACAACCCCTTGCAGGTATCCTAGGGTGAGCACCTCTAGCTCTGGATGGGGCACACTCAGCAGCTGTGATTTTTTGTACTTATATGGGATAATTACCACTCCCCAGAACGATGGTGAAGGTATTGGATTTGTAGCAGAAAGGAAAACCTGGGGTCAAAAGCAAAAATCAGCTCTTGTTTTTCTAATATTCCATGATAAACCAGGGGATCTCTTGCCATTCTCAGCCCACCTTGTTTTCATTCGGTCCTCCTTGTGCTCTGTGGTGTGTTTAATTATGGGGCTCTTAATTAATGCCACTTACTAAAAAAAGAGGTTGCAGTCATCTGGTGGATGGGCCAGATTGCTGTCGATTGAGGAAGATGTGGCTGAGGGTTAGTAAAGGGCTTTCTGTGTTGTGTCGAGGGTTTATTGGAGGGAGCAGAGGGATGGGTCTGTGGCTTGGGGTGGCTCCGTTGGCTTGTCCCGGCTCCATCTCTTGCTCTCCGGGTAAATCCTTCCTGTGGGGTTTGTCCGCAGAGCTGCAGGTCCTGGCCGAAGCTCTGTTTTGTCAATGGGCTGTAAATAATTAAATAAGTAAAATTGTCTCTTCGGTCAAGTTCTCTTTCAGAGCGAGAGTTTTGGAGCTGGTTTAGCTGAGAATGAACAATTCCTTTCACATTTGTATCTGATATGTGAAAATTTTGGTTTTAAAACAGTCTGGCGTTCAAAAACAATCGTAGAATTCAGGCTCCTCCCACAGGAGGATTTGAGCTTCTTGTTTCTCTCCTGGATGAAGACTCCCAAGTGCCAACTTTGCTCCCAGCATGAGTCCTGGGGCAGATCAATCCCCTCGTAAAGCTGCCATAACCCCAAGCAGCCGCTGTAATGATGGAGAGGTGCCCACGCCGTGGCAAAATCCATTCTGTTCAGCTCTGGATTTCTTCCAGTTCTTCAGAAAGAAGCAAACGGCAGCCGCTGCCACCAAAATCCTATTTGTGCCTGATTGCCATCCCAATACCATTTCCAGGGGTGACAGGCTGGGCCGAGGCCAGCCTGGGCACTGGCTCCATCCCGGCCGCGGTGATTTACGGCGACTGGCCGCGGTGGGGATGGTTTGTGGCTCTGACCTGGGTGTGACCCCAGCAGATAGGAAGGCAACGATTCCATGAAACACAAACAAAAGGTTAAATGCTCCAGTTCTCGGCTTAGACAGAGCCAATCATTCTGAAGAGACTCTGTGTGTGTGTGTCCTCTTTAATTGGTTCTTTATTTCATGTAATATTTCTTTCGCTCGCTTGCGTGCGCGCTCTCTCCCTCTCGCTCGCACTTGGACACGCAAACTCACCCACTCACCCTCTTTAAAACATCTTAATAGCAGCCACTTTAAAACTGTGCAGCAGCTATTTTCTAGACCTCTTTACAACGGGCTGGATAACATCTCCATCACACGTGGCAAGTTTAATGACTTAAATCTCTCAAGGGTTTCAACGTTGGCTTCCAGGGCTGCAAAGGCGATTGCCATATTTTCCCGGGGGTGGAGAGCGAGCGCCGTGCCTGGCACAGGGCTCTGGCAGCTCTCGGGCTGGGCGCAGCGTGGGTGCTGCCGAGGCATCCTTTCCTTCCTCCCTCCTTCCCTCCCTCCCTCCTCGCAAACTCCGCTCGGGAAAGGCGAATGAGTCAGAGACAATATGCTGCAGATCAGCAGCGAAGGGAGTGCGTGCGCCAGGGAGTTGGGAGGCGCAGGAGCATCGCTTTTGTCTTCTGCCCTCAGCAGGGAGAGGAGAAGGAAAGCTGCAGGCACCTTTCAGAGTGCCTACTGCTCCATCTCCTTCCCTGCGGGAGAGTGCCGATGCCAAAGAAAGAGGCTGAAAAGTATCACGGAATGGTGGGGGTTGGAAGGGACCTCTGGAGATTGTCTTGTCCAACCCCCCTGCTAAAGCAGGGTCACCCAGAGCGGGTTGCTCAGGATCACATCCAGGCAGGTGTTGAGCATCTCCAGAGTTGTTTATGTTTAAACAGAATTGTCTTTGTTTAAAAGTTGCCTTCTTACAGTTAAAGGTAAAACTGGAAATGTTCAAAGTTTTGTCCAGATAAAGAAAGATGACAAAACCCCAAAGGCAGGCAAGCCCAGCTTCCTGCCCTCTGGCTAACCCTGAGAGGAAGGGGTTAAAGGAGTCTGCACTCAGCAGACACTGCTGGGCAGGTCCCACACACCTACCTCTCAGCTGATGGGCTGGTCGGCAGGTTGGTGACATGCCCGAGGTCAGGCATGGAGTTTGAGGGGCTTTATGCTAAACAGGACCAGCTGTGGTGACCCAAACTGGTTTTCTGTCACCAAACTTCCCCCATTCAGCAGAGCTGGGAAAGCAAAGCAGCAGGAAAACCCAGGTGTCCTCCCTGGGAGCGGCTTTGGCTGTTCCCACTGATGAATGAGCACGGGACATAAATGTTGAACTTTGATTAATTCCCAGTGTCCAAAACCTGCTAGAACTTGGCCATTTGGCCTCATTGCAAGCGGCACTCAGATGTCACTGTGATAGGAAAAGCAGAAACCACCTACAGCAGCAGCGGCTGTAAAACATCAGGAGAAGAAAGTGACAGCTCGGAGTCATCTCACTTCCCATCCCTAAAGGACTGTGCCGGCATAAAGCTGCACGGCGTGAACGGATCCGCTCCCGAGGTGCATCAACAGAGCTATGATGAATTGAACTAAATGAACTGAGGCAGTCCATAAAAAATGTTTGCCTTCTTTTTAGACCTGGAATTGGAGTTTATGAAGTGATTGTTCAAGATAAATAGGAGCTGCTGCAATAAGTTCAAACTAGTTTAGAAAACTATATATCCCTAACCCATAAATGGTATTTTTTTTTCCCACTTCTGAGAGCTAATGTTTTTCTTTGGATTGTTTACGGTTTCAACCCGGGGTTTGACCTGAAACATCAGCAACGTTAATGACATTTAAAGGTAATCTCGTGGATTTATGATACTGTCATTTAATTCAGAGGTTTCAAAATGCCAGATTAAGCATTAATTGCTGCTGTTTGCTGGTGTGGCAGGTCAGGGTTATCCCGAGCACGCTCTGAACACGTGGGGATGGCCTCGATTCAGCCGGGCTCCCACGCACGTGCCGCCTTTCCCCCTCCTGCCCCGGGCTCCTCGGCTGCTGGGTTTGTTGGAGAAGAGCCCTCCTGTTTTACACTTCCCATCCTACCCCGAGCTCCAGAAATCAGCGTTGAAAATCCAATGTGAAAAAGTTAAATCTCCATCTCCCCCAACTCATCCCCTTCTAACCACCTCGTTCCAAGCGAGGAGCTCTCGTTGCCTGCCTAGAGCTGAGGGTACCTTGCTGTCGAAATGCACGGTGCCACAGAACAAAGACATTGTAATTTCCCTGGTGAATATCAGGAATAGATGCACATATGTACAGAGCTTTACCCAATATCGTAATTATATTTATCTTCCTGCTCTTGCTTGTAATTTTATTTTGTTGTTGTTGTTTTCATGGAAGATTAAAGCCAGGGTTTTACGACGCCGACCGCTTTCCTCCACCCCTTGTAAGCAAGCCAGCAAGATGCTGTCAAACGCTTCCCGTGCGTCGCTCGCATTTGTCGGTGTAAAAGGTGTTGCCCTCTTTGCCATAAAGCAGCATAAAGCGGCCGCAGCCTTTCCCTGCAGCAAACCAACAGCTGGAGCATCAGCCGAGCGCTCGGCGCCGGCTCAGTGGCATCCCTGGGGACATTTGACCACTGCTTGGACACAAACTGCTGCTGCAAAGCTTCCAGCCGAGCCTCAGCCGGCGCTGGCATCCCGGGAAGCGGCAGGAACGCTGCGGAAATGGTTACTTGACGCTGTGGGTCCTTCTGGAGGAGAGGATGGGAAATAATTGAGGTTCTAAAATAAGCAGTCGCTCTCTAGTTAGCGTTAATGAGTGAATGAGATTTAATTAATTTGGTCCAGCAAGTGGGTCACCGGTTTCCCCAGCCAGAGAGAGGTGTCATAGATGGGGAACGCAGTAGAGGACGCTGCCCCTTAAATAACCCCTCAGATTTTATACAGTGGTGTTTCTGGGCTTTTTTTGCATAACTTTCTAACCACCCTGGCTATTGCAACTCGGACCTGGAAGACGCCAGGTAAGGAACTCATCCCCGATCGGGTGATTAATGCAGTGGGTGTCTGCCAGCCCATTTCTGCTTCACCTAACGTGGATAATTTTAGCTTGTGTGAAATTAAAAGCTCCCTTCTTTCCATCCCCTCTTCTTCTCACTTGTCACAGCAATAAAAAGCCGACTCCTCCCAGCTCTGCCCGCGTGTAAACAGCGTTAACGCAGCACCGCACCGGTGTGGTTTGAAACGGCGGCTGCTGCTTCCCCGGGGAGCCCGAGGGAAACCCAGGGGACTGAGGGATGGAGCGCTGGCCTTGACTTCAGTTTCTCCCACCCGCTCGGTATTTCTGACTCGAGCTGGTTTGTACCCGGCACCTTTTAGTTAAACATCGGAGGTTTTTTTTAAATTTAAATTAGATCTCAGAAAATAGATACTGTGCACCTTTGTGTTGGTGAGAAAAAGAAGTGGTGTCATTCATGTCAGATAATTGGTGGTTTTAGCTCTCTGCAGAATAAATTACAGCAGTCATATAATGGCCTTTCATCCAATCACTTCTCTACTCTGGATCTAGACTTGAAATGAGGTTTGTTGAAAACATCATTTCAGGGATTATTGACCACAGCAAAACCTTGTTGTACATGTTCTTTGTATGTATTGAAAATACACGAGTTAGAAAGGTAATAGTTGGTGCTTTGCCAGTGAATTGGAAGCTGCTCCCTGGGATTGTCGGGAGGTACGAGGCTCTCGGGGGGGCACCTTTAGTCTCTCTCCTCCCTCCAGAAAGAGGATGGGAGGTGGGGGCTCAGTGCTCCAGGCACCAGAGTCCCCGGGAATCGGGCTGTTCCCTTCTTTTGATGGTTTCTGACTCTGGATGGCGCTGAGTGCTGCACTTAGCACGACGGGGCTCGTTTGGCCCATTTGTTTGACCAATAGCCAAGGTAGCGGGGATGTTTTGACGTCCCCATCTTCTAAAACATTATCTCCTGTGTGTTTAAATGACCCGCTGTTTAGGTCATGTGTAGGAAGGATATAACGAGTGAGTCGTACAGGTCGCTCTTTAGGGTTTGGTGGCCTTTAATCTCTGCTAGGTACATTCCCTCGTGGCTGCCATCCTTGTCCCTTTCTGGGGCTGCTCTGTAGCGCAGAAGTGCATTGGGATAATCTTGTATCGGGTGCTGAAGAGATCGAAGGAATCTGTACGTGAGAAAAGGTTAAAAGACAATGTGGTCATAATCTACAAATATCAGCGTGGGTAGGAGTAAAAGACTCTAAAGCTGAGCAGGAAAAAAAACCCAACAAACTAGGTTTCCATGGTTGGAAACCGAGGGCAGAGAAATTCAAATGAAATTGAAGTGTGTGTTTTGATGGTCACAGTAATTAACCATGGGAGAAAATTCCCAGGGGATCTGGGAGATGCTCCATCACTCACAAGTTTTATAAATAAAGGCTGAATGTCTTTACAGAACAAAATGCCATTTTGGGGGGGGGGAGTTGTGGATGAGCCAGTGGGACTGTGCATATGAAATTCCTGGGTCCGAGTTCAGGTTGGAGGCCAGGCAGGAGGAGCTCAGTGGTTGAACCCAAGGACCTGCTTGTTCAGAGCCCTGGCTTTTGGGCAGTACAAGCCCCAGTGTTCCCCTGCACTCTTCCTGTCATTTCTTCCTCTTGCAAGAACTCGGGGACTCGCTGGCTCCGAGCTGAACAAAGCCCTGCTTGAGGAACATAATAGAAGACCCCTCACCAAAGCCGAGCTGGTCTTGCAGTACTTGTCACAAGGAGTGAAACGACTCTGATGGAATAATTGATCCTTTGCTTGACTAAGGATCAAAGCACCTGCAACTTGGTCACCTCTGTCTGCCAGGGCATGCCCTGAAAGAATAAATTCTTGAAAAATAGTCTTTTCCACTTATATTATTTACTCCCTTTTCCCACTTTTTTCAAACCTGGCAGCTTGGAGGCCCATGTGATGGTCCAAGAGCAGTGACTTCTGCAGCTATAGTTCTCTAAGGCAAGCTGAGGGGCTTTAGACTCCCAGCTTTGCATACAGATGAATGGGAATGAGGCTCGCTGGACTCCTGAGCAGCTTGAGAAACTTCAGCTCCCTCTATTTCTGTTCCGCCGTTTTAACTTCTGCTATTCAGAAAAGTTCCCTGAGCTCCTGCCTGCTGAGACCAGGAGGGAAGAGCCTGCCCAGATGCGCTCACTCGTTTATTTTAATTTAGTCCCTGTGACAATTTGGCGAACCGCTGCAGAAGGGGAGGAGGGGCCTTGGGTCTGTGGCGGTGCTGGGGAAGCTCGTTCCTTGCCTGCTTGTTTTCCTTTCAGCCAAACGATACGACCCCTGCCAACAGGCTGGACATGAGTAAAGCCAGAGCCACCCCAGCGCGCGGTCTCCGTGCTGATGGAAATGAAGCCTGTTACGTATTTATTTTTATTTCTCTGCAAAGTGCTTCTTGCACTGTGCTGCTTTCAGGGCTCAATAGCCATCTTTTATGTGACTGCTGCTGCTCCCGTAGCTAACGGTTCCTTTGCTCCTCGTCTCTCAACCCACTGCGGCTGCCTTGCATCTCCCTCCTGCTGCATTGTTCAGCTGTTTGGAATTTGCTTCCAAAAGGCACCGAGTGTATTTGTTTTAAATCTCCAGATGGATACTTGCTGTTCCCAGTTTCTTTTAAAGCTGTATCCTTTGGGGAGAGCATCTTGTAGCTCCTAAGGAGATAACAGAGACAGGGTGAAAAAGAAAAAAAAAAAAATCCCTCTCTTGGCTTCTAGATGGAGTTCACAGCTAGGAAATCGGAAATAAAATCACAGCGCTCTGAGAATTGCAAAAAAAACCTCTCCAGAAATAGAAAATATTTTAATCTTGTATTCTCCCCAGTCTGCAATGTGCGGATGTGTGGCAAAAGCAAACGGGAACTGTGACTTTCCTCTTTGGATCAAAGCCTGTCCTTGGAAAAAATACGTGAGGCAGGAATAGGACCAGTGGAACCACCTGTCTGGAGGGAGAAGGTGGGATGCTGGATGCAGTAATCCAAAACCCAGAGTTCCTGGGGAGCTTTTCCAGGGGTTGCTGTGGGCTGAAGCAGAGAGACCTTTGTGGATACACGGAGCTGTATCTCCTGTTACGTCTGCACAGCTTAAGTTGCAGAGTTTGAACCCAGAGTGTGGATAACAGGACGATGGCCAAGCCCAAAGTCCTGGCAGTCCCTGCCGAGCTGTGTTGGCTCAAGAAATTAAACTTTTTCTGCTGAGAGTATTTTGCCAGCTGCCTCCTTTTTTGAACTTTGGTAGGGAACTGCCCCTGGTTTTGCCCTCCGAGCTCTCGCAGTTCGTTTCACTCGCGCTCTCGTTTGGTGTCAGTTGATGGCAGGTAACTTGTACTGGTACAGCTACAAGTAAACGAGGTGCTCGCTTATAGTGGACTTATTGAAAAATCAACTTTGATTCAAAAGGTTAATTAAAAGGCATTAGACATAATTTTGGTAGGTGTAAAGAGTGACGGTGTGAGGCTGGGACGCAGCAAGGGAGCGTTTGAAGCCGGAGCAAAGTTTTCCAGCCACGTTATAAACCCTGGGAAAGAGGGAAGGGGCTGAGAGGAAACCTTGACCCTTTCTAAGGCTACCAGGTGCTGTTGTGGTCTTGCTGTGGACTTCATTAGCCAAAGGGAAAACGTCTTCATCCTCCGCAGCGCCGAGACTCTCGGGGGAGCCGGGTTAATAGGAACCAGATCACGGGCAGTGCCGAGACTTTGTCAACTCTGGAGTAACAAACCGCGATTTGATTGTTCCCTCTACGAGGAGATCAGGGAGGAGATAGGGTCCAGCTGTCCAGTCATCTAGGAGACTAATTAGTCCAATTAATTAAGAAGTTGCTCCATGTTTCCCCAGTGTCACATGGGGCTCTGAGAGAGTGAATGACAAGGGTGTAGAGAGTGAGAGGTCATAGGGAAAGCTTAATGTCTGTTGGGGTAGATACACAGTAATTAAGTGACAATAGACAGGAACTTTGCTGCTAGAAGAGTGCTAATTAAAACCTGTAGGGTACTGTTCTCCCTCTGGGTGTGCAGCATGTGCCCCTCTATCCCACTGGACTAAATGGGACCAGTCCAGCAAGGAGCAAGCTCCTCTATCTGTAAACCAGCGACTCTTTCGCTCGGCGGTGCCATTTCATACCCAGCGCACGCGCCTGGGATCTCGGACAGGTTCCGAGACCTCCTTTCTCTGGAGAAAGAAGAGAGCCTCGTTTTATGGATGGGATGACCGAGGCCTGCAGAGGGTGCAGGAGCTGGGCACCTGGTAGGGAAGCTCAGAATGTATCATACTCCAGCAAGGAGTGTTTGATTTACTGGTGACGTGCTCTGGGAGTCTTTCCGTGGTGAGATAACTTGTACTTTCCAGTTTAAGTGCATACCCATAGCTGCTTCAGCTGTCCGAGCTGATTCTTATGGTCCAGGAAGATGCTTTCTTCTCTTATGTGCCTGGTCAGAGGCAATGTGGCACCCCAAGGCCATGGGCAGCCTGACCAGCAAAGAGGAACCTCGATGAAACTGAGCAGGGCATTTGCTTTTCCGCTGCCCGTGTGCTGGTCATACTTTATACCCCCAGCAGGGAGATTCATCCTCAGCTGAAACCTAAGCAACAAATGTTAACATTTCATTTTAAAACCTGAGCCAATCCACTTTATAATCCAGACACGGCATCCTGAGTGAGCATTGCTGTTGGATAATCACACAGTGGTGCGGCCTTTTGCCCTTGTGCCTCGCACAACACACCCGAGGCGTGAGATTAGGCTCCAATAATAACACACCCCGTTGTGCCTTTTTGCTCAATTGATAAACCTGCTGTATTAGGAGATATTGTCATAAAACTGAATGGCACCCTGTAAACCTGAATCACTCTCTCTTCCTTGTAGCCAGGGAATTAGATGTTCTAGCTCCTGTCTTGGCTTTATTTCATGTCCGCAATATGCAAGAGACTATATAAGCTGCTGCTTTATTGTTTTTAAAACACTATGAGCAACACTACTGCTGTATAAATACCTCTTTTATATACTTTGTCTGATTCCTGTCTCACTCACTGCTGTGTAACTCCACTGACTTCCATTTTTAGTTTACATCTTGCTCGAGAAAACAAAATTTTACCTCTTTTCTTTTTTTTTGTCACCAGAGTGGGGAGATGCTACTGTGGTCTGTGGAGCTCAGCATGGGGTTGAGTTTCCTCTCCTGTAATCCTGGGTTATAAATGTGCAAGTGGCACTTTGCCAGAGGGACGTGTCCGTGCAAGGTGGACACCCCCGATGGTCCCGCACGCTGCTAAAGGGCACAGTTTTTAGCCCTTTTCCAGCCTTGCTCCTTGAACTGCAAGTCCATAAATGGAGCAGAGAGAGCCCAGGGATGGAGAAACTGCTGTGGCTGGGGATGCTCTGGGGAGGTTTGTACTGATAGAGATGGCAAACTAGAAACTGGCTCTTCCCCCCTGCCAAGCACGTCGGTTTCCCATCCATCCATCCCGCCCCACCTTGTGAAATTTCCCCCCTTTGTCAGGACACGCTTATAAAGTTGACGTCCAGAGCGAGGAGACCCCCAAAGTCCAGCAGATTTCCGTGACAGAGCGGCACACCGGGTGCCCTCGCTCCGTAGCAGATTGATTAACAAAGCGTCGCGCCGGGGTGGCCGCCCGGGGCGGCTCGGTGGCCCGCGCGCTGCTCCCCGCCGGGCGGCACGCTGCTCGGCCAGCGTGGGCGAGGGGACGGCC
>JANHFX010023954.1:0-44040 GCA_027560015.1 Chloroceryle amazona | reverse complement strand
GACTGACGATCTTCAAGCCGGGGCTTCTTTTCGGGGAAGGATGCGGAGGCAGCCTCCTCAAAGCATTTCCTCTTCTGTGTAGTTTTCCAAAAGTGGTGTCTACTATATGAGAACCCAGATGCCCAAAATCCGGTTCTTTCACGATAATTCTTGGGCTATACTGCCCCATGGAGGTCCTGCAGCACTAAGTGAGCACGTAATTCATTTTTAAATCAATGGGTCCCTTGTATTTCAAGGCAGTTGCACAGGATTCTTATGTGTTCCTTCCCAACTGCGCTTTCTAAAAATTCATCTTTCACCTCAAAGCCCCATTTCATTGCATTTCCCTGTCATTCCACCTCATGTTTGCTTAGTAATTGCAGGACACAATTTTCCAGTGATCAAATCAAACTGCATTAATACGTGCCTGTGTGCAGCTCAGTGTGAAAGAGCCTTCTTTCTACCCTTTGGGAGCTCATTATTATATACACAATCTTTGTATTTTTATTAGTCAGCCTTATGATTTGTGTGGTAAGGGGGACTGGCAATATTGTTTCACATACATCAAAGGCTGAAACACAGTTTAACAAGAGCCAGCAGGTTACACACAAGCCCCAAAACACTTGTTATAGGTGTGACTCGCCCAAAACAAACCAGGCAGTGAGTGTTGGCAGAAATTATTCCAATTCTCTGCAACGGTCAGATCAGCAGCTGTAAAATGGGAATTATTAATTTATTATTTCTTTTTAAAAAGTATATTTCTAAAATATCACTTAATGCAAGATCTGAGTCCAGCACTCTTATTTTTTGGCTCTGCTTTGTTGAGAGAAATGAGCCATGCTTGATGACTTATATAGTCCCCTCACAAATTTCAATCATTTAGTCTCCTTCCATGATTAGTCTGCCCATAAAAAGTTTTCTAATTTTGAAATTTGTCTTCCTAATTATTTTCAGAATATGGGAGGAAAAAGGAAATAGGAAATGTTCTGTATGTAATTAGCAAGGAAGGGAGGGAAAAAGAAGAGATTTTTCCCCTGAGCAAGTTAGTCTTCTAAGCCCTGTTAAGCACACTAATTATAAACATTTTTATTGGTCTCTCTTTCTGTGTTTTTTTCTTACTTGCTTGCTGAGCACCACAGGAAAAATCTCCCCCTCTTTATTCAAAGGGCAACTCACATATAGTTCTCCTCAAAGTCTATCCCAAGGGAACCCATTTTTAAGAAAATATGATGTAAGTTTCCCATAATTACCAGAGAGGTCATTTATTTCTCTGCTTTGGATAATTTATGGGGAGCAGAGACATTTGATCTGATGATTTTGCCATCCAGTGAATCAATACTGGGCTGTACTGAGGCAAAGCTCCCATTGACTTCATTGCAAACAGATTCTGCAGACTGTACATCCGCAGGCTTCGTCTATACAGGGCATGATCTAGCCCCACCACCATCAGTGGTAGTTTTGCCACTGATCGAATACACAGGCATATTTCCAATTGATTCCAGCGAAAATGGTGGTTGAATTTCTTTGAGGAAAAATAATGTTGGTTGGCTAAATCCCACAGTCCACAATAGTTCTGGGAAATGTTGACTGGAAGCAGGAACAGGACCACTGAGTGTACCCAAAACTCAGTGGGAAATTAGATGGCTGTTGTGAAGTATTTTCCAAAATTAAAAAATAAAAATAATAATAATAAAAAAAATCAATCACAATTTCTCTAAAAAAGCCAATAAAATAGTGATTTCAGAGGTGAGTTCTCATAAACCTCCTTCAACAGGTATAACCCTTGGAATTCCAGAGCCTATGTAGTATCCAAATCCATGTTTCATCTGAATCAAAATCACCTGATTCTCATTTTGACTAGAAAAAAAAATATTTTGACCCTGATAAATCTTACCTGAAAGAATATTAACTAGAACAAGCACATTCCAGCTCAGAAAATGCTGCTTAGTTCCAAACTTTCCACAGAATGGCTACTCTGTCAAGCACTCCCAATCACCTCTACTTCTAAAAGCCAGAAAAAAAGGAGCTAATATCCCAGTATTTTAACCCCACCTCTATGGCTGCTTTATTAAAAAGCTTATGTCCAAGTCTCTTCATTTGTACCGTCAGTGGGTTCTTGATGGAGGAGCAAGGTGGCTGAGCTACATTGTGCTGGTGAACGATGGGAAAGCCTGGACTGGACTTGGGCACTGGGAAGGGTAATACTCTCTCCCCACCATCTTACCACCGTTATTCTGCACTTGGAAGGAAGGCAACTGATAATATTGATCAAGGGCAGTTGTTGTAATATTTGTTCAGCTTCTGTAAGAGCTGAAAAGGTGGATATTCACATTCATTTGGTTTATGATTCTCAAAGATGGAAAAAACCTTTAAGATCATCAAGTCCAGCCATAAACCTAACAGTGGCAAGGCCACCCATAAACCATGCCCCTCAGCACCACTTCTACATGGCTTTTAAATCCCTTTGGGGATGGGGACTCCACAACTTGCCTGGGCAGCCTGGGCCAGACCTTGACAACACTTTTAGGGACAAAACTTTTCCTAATATGCAACCTAAACCTCCCCTGGTGCGATTTGAGGTGGTTTCCTCTCATCTTGTTGCTTGTTACTTGTAAGAAGAGACCAACCCCCACCTCACTACATCTTCCTTTCAGGGAGTTGTCAAGAGTGAGATCTCTCCCGAGACTCCTTTTCTCCAGACTATACAACCCCAGGTCCCTCAGCTGCTCCTCACCAGACTTGTGCTTTAGACCTTACCCTAGTTCCGTTGCCCTTCTCTGGACACACTCCAGCCCCTCAATGTCTTATTTGTATTGAGGGGCCAAGTGACTAAAATAGCCAAATGACCACATTTATGTGTAAAATCCTCCAAAGAAACACAACATCCCAATGGAAGTAGCAAATAAATAATAAATCTATCAAAACAACTATTGGACTCTCATCTCCCGTCTGAAACCCTTATTTTACTCCTTCCCTTTTTTTTTTTCCGTAAGACACAATCTCTTTGGGGATATTTTTAGCCTAGATGTTAGCAGTGGGTAGGAAGGAGAATAACAGTTTTCCAAAGCTTCTGGAAGCCTTTCTCAGACGTGCTGGTCCAAGCAGCCATGGCGGGCAGTATCGGTTCCTGAATGAGTGCCAAAGCAGTGAGCCATAGGTCTTGCCAGTCATATTTAATGCTATTACCCTGCCAGCCTTCTGAGGACCAGGATGCAATCCTGTTGCAGTGGTGCTAACAGCACATGCTACTCCCTGACCTTAATAAAGAAGGATCACATAAAAAACATTCACAGCAACCTTCTCATTCAGCTTTTTTTAGTGATATGGAAAGGTTAAGTTTGTACTTTTTGTAGTCTAGGGAACTTTAGAAAAATAATCTGACAATGCTCCTTTCTGGCCCCAAAATCATCTTTGCCAAACTGTGATTCACACCGCCGTTGGACTCCCCTCGAGATGCTGAAAGTCATGCTACATGGTGTGATGGTTTTAGCTCAACCACAGATGATTGGGCTTGATGCAAGAATTGTTAGGTGACATTTTATGACTCGTGTTATGCAGGAGGTCAGTCGAGATGATCATAATGGCTTTAAAATTCATTAATCTGTGTGCAAAAATATCTGTGAAAGGATTAAATAGAAGTCCCAACATTTATTCTACATGACAAGTAAATTGGATTCAAACAAAGGTCATTAAAGCTGAAATGTAAACACCAAGCTGCCAACTCGAAAGTTTGAAAGGTCATGCTAGCAAAACTTACCACTGAATGAGATTGACCTAAATTGTCCTTCTTTTCCTCAAAATTTCAAGGCACTGTCCTTTAAAATTTAAAAAATGAAAATATTTCCATTTGAAAGAAACTTACCTTTTAAAAATTGAAAAACTCTATAATAATAGATTAAGCTGGCCAAATATTTCATAGTTATCTAAGAGAATTTTTTGGTCTGAACCAGGGACAGATATATTTTTTCACTTTGAAGATTTTTTATAAGATTCCAAGATTTTGTCTCATTTCTGTTTGGTTTTTTTTTCAATAATATAAAAATATTCATAGGATATGGAAATAACTTCCTTTTGAGCACTACCAACTGTCCAAACTTGACCTTGTGATTTGAAATTTCAAAGCATCCATGCTGTTTGATGTATACTGAGCTCCAGACACAGAGAAATCAATCTGTATAGCTCTGCCTACCTTGGTAGCTGCAGTCAATGTACTGTAAAGTCTTTGTTAAATATTTAATAATTAGCTGTGGTTTAATAATGTGTGTCTGAAGAAATGCTGAAGGCTGTGAGTGGATAATGAAAGAATGCTGTGTCCTGAAACGAATGCCTTGAGATATTATATATTGTGCTGTAGTGGTTTCCTCACTCAGCGACTGAGTGACTTTGCCACTTGGGGGGAAATAGGCAATTGTGTCTAGCAGACATCTGCTTTTGTAACCTCCTGTTTCCCAGGGCGAATCCATTTAGAGATCTGAGCGAAACCCTGTATGGTAATCCCAGGCCCAAAAGTACTTCAGTGGAAAGAGTTTCCTTTAGACTGCTCATGTTTCCACTGAATAAAAGCATCTTTTATTCTATCCAGTAACAGAAAGAAACAAGAGTTGTGTGAAGGCATGTGGGCTACTCTTGACACACAGACCATCCCATTAGCATGCAAGAAAGTGTCTTGTAGACTAGGGAGGTCCAAGCAGGCCCCATGGACTCTTTAGCCCAATAGGTGGGTTTTTTCCAGTTCTTCCCTGACCTGTATAAAGCAGTGTTGGTCATGTTGCCGAAGTCACAACAGCGCCTGTTAACATTTCCTCGGTGGGAGTGTATTAAAACCAGAGCTTGGATTCAGCTCCTGAACAAGGGTACAACTCAAAATTAGAGGAGTCAGTGTCACGACTGCTATAGCTTTATGGAAAAAAAAAACACTTTGTGACTGATGCTGTTACATATAAAGCAAGCCTAGCAGCTCCTCACTGTCCAAAGGGAAGTGACCATGAAGCTGACTTCTTTGATCATTATAAGCTGCTGCGTGCATTTGACATGAAAGACCTTAAGTGGATGCAAGCAACAAACAAATAAATTAATAAGATCAGCTGAAACAAACATCGTGTGGGGAGTTTCTTCTCCAAAACAGCTCTGTGCGAGCTGTGATTTCTACAGCACCTTGTCATGAATGAGGATATCAGAAAGGAAAACAATGAAAAGGCAATTACAGGTGTCTAGGTGTTGTAGTCCCTAGTTTTGTTTCAGGACTGAAATGCTTTCAGAGAGCACAGAGCATTGTTTTGCTCAGTTGCATCTCCTGCTCAAAAGAAGTCAGTCCCTTCCCCATAGAGCTTTCAGTCCTCACAGGACTGACTCTTTATAAAATTCCAGAACCCTTGTAATTTCTAAAGGTATTAAAGAGTGAAAGGTATTTTTCATTACGCACTGCAGCGTATCTGGCTCACCTTGCTGGAGTACTCTAAAAGATGAAGGTGTCTTTCCTTCAGTGGAAGCTGTCTGTACAGGTCACAGAGGAGAACATTTATTCATAGGAGAAGACATGCTGGTGTTCCTCAAAAGGCTGTCTGTGCAGGGGTAGAGGATATGCTTACCAGATTCTGCATTGCTCTTCCCCTGATGATTGACAAGATGAACAGTAGAGTCTTTGCTCCAGTATGGAAGGACGAGGTTCTTTGGCTTCTTTCAGAGCATTGTTCATTGTGGCACTATTTCTTGGTTAATTTATTTACAAGGGATAACAAATTGATGTTTCAAATGGACATTTTGTGACTAGGCAATTTCAATTTAAGGAAAGTAATTTTTGCATGTGATGACAACATCCATTTTATATAAGAGGATTTATTCTAACCAGCAGATATCTGTGGAATAGTCAAAGGCATCTAAATGTGCATAACTAAGTTAGCAAAATATCTACCATTGACAGCTCTCCATTTTTTATTACCTAGTTATAACGTGATTCTATTCATTCTGTGGGACAAAGACCCTGCTCTAACCTCCTATGCAGTAAGGGAATGGTGCCCGTTGACTCCACAGTGTGACAATCTGGGTGCAGCAAGGAGATCTGCAGCTTTGCTGCTCACAAAAATGCTACAGATGCAACAACAGAACAGGGTCCTAACAGCTTAGGTCTAAGGAATATTTGGAAGAGTAACAAGGCCAGGGTCACTTTTAACCTACCTTTGGAAGTAAAATCCAGTGGAACTGTTCACTGACTGAGACCATCATAACATGAAGCTGTTTGTCTAATGAGCACACAGCTCCAAAAATACATCCCCAAGTCAATCATCAAAACAGACAGAACTGGAGACACATTCATACCCATATAAGAAATAAAGAAAAAATGTACCAGTGGATATAAAAGGGTAAAGCTATAAAATATGTTTATAATAAACACTGAAAGGCATATATACATATACAAATAGAAATAAAGGTATGCATCATACAGTCATTATAAATCACATACAACTGTTATCTAGTGCAGTAGATCTAAACCAAACGTACAAAGTGTGTATCTAATATACTACAACATTTTTTTAATGGGTAGACAAAAACTGATCGCCTTTAGATAGCCACAAGTATGGAAAAGTCACTTTGTATCTCCATTTACACCTCTTCAGCTATGTTCTAAATACAACTCAGGGTACGCAAGTTCTCGTGTCCCTCAACCTCTCTCTAACCCTCTCCTAGACTTGCTGGTGTGTTACTCTCATTAACATTAACAGCAGCCACAGACACGCGCACAGGGTGCAGCACATCTCTGAAAAACCAGCTGCACACATCACTCCTATTTTACAATCTTTACACCAACTCCCTGTAAAATTCTCTATTGATTTCAAGGTTTTACTGCTTATTTTTAGGGCATTCAGTGACTATGGCCCAATATATCTTATGGATCCTTTGTCACCATGTGTTCCTGAGGGTCAGAAGCAGCAGGGTATTAAGTCTGTCCAAGGGAACAATCTTAAGTCTTTTTGGAGCTAGGGTTTTCTAGCAACGACATGGTATTATTGAAAAAGTCATGTCAGAGCTGTTTCTGAACTGCTCTCTTTCATGGTGTGTAAGAATAAAGTGATGCAAATGCTTTTTTATCATAATACTCAAGTATTTTGTGACTTCAGGCAGAAAAATGATTGGAAGAGGAACCAGTGAGGTATTGTCAAAATTACAGATGCTAAAACTCATAAAGTTATTGAAGGGTAGGAGTATACAGGTTGGTCAAATATTATTCCTTTTACTGCATTTCCTAGTGCTTTATCTAACCTGGCTTAAACACTGACCAAGAAATGCTACCCAACTTCACGCCTGTAAGAAGAAACTGCATACAGGATGCTCTTCATATCCCTATGAAATTACCCTTGATACCCGTAGTATACTTTCAGTTGTTCATTTCCATCCATTAAGGAATATCATTCAAACTTTTCAGACTTGCATTCAGTGGAATAATCATAACCAATCCTAAGTAAACAATTTATTGGAAATAACTTTAACCTTTCTGTTTAGAGAGACACATTCACTGAAAGGTGAAGTTAGGTGAGATGAATCCAGGCTAAGATGTCCAGAAGCATATTGTGGTTCATTCAAAATCAAGATTCAACACAGTATTTATTTTTATTTTCTTTTTTTTAATGCTTTTGAACCTGTAAGTGGCTCTCAGTGTTTATGAATCAATCTGAGGTTTTTATCTTTAATGACCCTGGACGTTGCATCCTCCTATTTCCTTTCCCCAACTATCCAGGTACAACTCATCACTACTGGGGTTTATGTAACCAACACGGATCTGAATATTTCAGAGGCAGTAATAATTTAGGAAACACAGCAGATAAGGTGGATTATGGAATTAAAAAAATAAATTTTAAAGCTTTTTCCTTACGGACTATTCATCCTTGCCCAAGGCGTAATTTATTAAAAAGAAAATATTTAAAAATAAATAAGCTCCTTTAAGATGTATTAACTGGGTGCAGTTTAATTTTATCTTGTCAGATTCAGGCTAAACAAGTGCCCTCGCTGTGAAGGTGGCAGTCAGATTCATGTCTGTCTTGTCTGACTGTCACTTTGACAGAGCTGTGGTTGAGGGTTTTCCTGGTGATCCTATCCCCCTGCTGTGCTAAGCAGTGTGATCTCATACAGCATCCAGTGCAAAGACTAGAGTTAATGTGAGCTTAACTCTTGCGTTCTCCCTCATGTCACGCAAGAAATCATTTGCTCATGGGAAGTAGCTATCAAAAAGATGCACACCCCATAGAAGCAAATACAAGTTTCAGTGTGAGTGAAGGGGTATGGAGCACTTCTCCTGTATCTTGTGTGATGGAGTGAGCCATTTGGGGTGAACACAACTGCTGTTTCATTAGCTAGCCTCTGCAAAGCTCTCTTACTTTCCTTCAGTCTTATTTATGGACTTAAACACTCATTTGTTTTCCTGAAGAAATGCATACACCTCATCGATCCTTCAATAGATATTCAGTTTTACTTTGCTTGTTTGTTTTCCATTTCATGGTTTTCTCTGTTGTGCCTGTAGCCATTTTCACTTAGATAATAAACACTAACTCACAAACTGGACCTGGTTATTATACAGATGGGTAACATCAAAATGATGCAAACAAAAAATAAAAAATAGCCATATAATTCAATATTTGTATTTATTCAACATGATGTTACTGTTCGCCAGGATATTGGTAATGGCTGTTGTTTTGACAGCAGCAGCAGCATTCAGAAGTCTTTCCTATTGATCATCATTGACAAGCCCATGGCACTCTGTGTAATGCCTCTTTTCAGCACCATTCACATCACAATTCAATGAATGACTGAAAAAAAAGAAAAAAAAACAAGAAAAAAAAAAACTGTATTTTCCATTGCCTTTTTTGTGTGTGTATGTACATTAGTCTAATCCAACCCAGGAAAGGGTGCAGTTCAATCATAGTCAAAGCAATCCCTGAGGCCAGGGACACATGAGCAGAGAGGCAAAGCTGGAGGCATAAACCTGGAGCATGTTGCACGGTGGCAGCTGGGCACAAACCTGTGTCTGTGTGTCTGGGAGCGTGAGAAATGAGCAGCCAGGGCATTGTAAGTCAGGCAGCAAAACTCATGGGAAAATTGCCCCTGACTCATGTTGGGGGTAAATTTGCCATTCCTGGGGCTGAGCCAAGGCACTTTTGGAGCTTGCGACATCTGTTTGCAGCTTTTTAAAGTCAGGACAGCTTCACTTGGGAGGGTTTAATCTATCCGTGTGCCTGTAGCTGGTGTTGAGTTTGCAGAACATGTAGTTGAAAGCTTTTCAAATTAGAGGGAATATACTCAAACATAATGAGGGAAAAAAACCTCATCCTATTGAAAGCAATTACATTTCCTTTGAATTTATTGCCACCAGGGTATCAACCAAGATGCAGCTATCCTCCTTAATGGATAGGATTACACGGAGATGTCTGACCATTACAAACGCCGGTGCTTGGCCCAAACAGAGCTTTCTCTCAGTTTCATTTCTAACATCAGTTTCACATTTATGTCATGGTCCCGGTGACTGGTAGATTTACAGTCTCCTCTGCATATATCAATGGCTCATAAAAAAAAAGAAATGAGAGAAGCTGTCATCCGATTATGTTTTTTTCAGATGCCTTAAGAAAATGGTATGAAAAGCAGATCACCTCAGATCTTCTTTTAATTTCCCCAAAATTTCACTGAGGGAGAGGAACTTTGGGTTTTCCTTAACTTGATTTATTCTAGAATTAATAATTGTAAAGGTAATGGACTTCAATGTCTTTTCTTAAGAAAAACAAACAAACAAACAAAAAAACAACAAACAAATCAAAACCAAACCTAAAAGTCAAACCTGTAAATCATTGATGTTTTCAAATCACCAAGCAGGAACTTGGAGAATGCCAGCAGTATGTGTTGTTGGTCCAGACATCCTGTATTTTATTGTTTTAAGATGCTCCTCTTACACATCTAGTAGTTTTTTAACATGCCTCATGTTAAATTTGTTTCTTTCCTTCATCTGTAGCTTTTTCTGAGCTGCCCTTTGATGATGAAATATGGACTGATGTGGTCAACAGTCTTTGGCTAGAAAGTGGAAGAAAGAGGTTTCTTGCTAATATCTTCCCTCAGTGGCATCCCGTGGGCTCTTTTTTTAAGCTCACCTTCCACTTCTGCAGATCTAGCAAAGAGAAGAAATGCAGGAAGCACCAGCATCCTTGGTCATCAGGGTTTAAAGCATGAGACCTCCGCACCGATCATAGAGAGTGAAGCCTGACCAGAGCAGCTCCACTCCCAGCAGCCGTGTCATGAAGTGGAATTACTGGCTTGAAAAAACTTCTTTCAGCTGCCTGGCAGTTTCATGGCAGAACCATTTTCAAAACAAATTCCCTCTGGTGACACAACTGGGCTGTTTCTTCCTTTTGCCAGAAATAAAGCATGTGAGAAACCACAGAGCTTTCTTCTTACATCCCCTTGCTTCAAGAGTCCCACTGCTATGTACCAAGAATTTATTTTTCCCTCCAGAGGAGGGAAAGACAGAATAACAAAATAGGCACTACTCATGTCCTTCTTGAAGATGCAACAGGCCGAGTCCTATGGTTTCTGTTCAGGAAGCGCTGATTTACACTATGTCTTTTCAGTTTCTCAGGAGAGGAAAAAACAGAAGAGCTTGACCAATGTGCTCTGACTATGTGTTCTGCATAAAACCTACTTGGTATGGAGTGATAGCTCACTTGATTGCTGTGTCAATAGGCAATAAGGACAGGGAATAATCATGTTCATCTTCCATGATGTTGCTATGGCACACTAAGCATTGAAACCACTGTCTCTTGACTGTGTCTGTCATGCAGGTGTTTACTTCTGCATTAGTCACTCTGGGGTCCCTATAGAGGTCTTTCAGGATATGATTCATTTCATCCTGAAATAGATCTAAAATCAGTCAGATGAATCGTGCCCCAAAAGTGTTTTTTCCACCCTCCTACCCACACTTCCACCCCAGTAACTATAAAAGGAGCCCAGGATGACCAGGATGGATTTTGTCGTTTAAGTGGTTGATGTATGAAGCTAACCAGAGCTGGATCTCACTCCTAGGGACAGAATTCATTACACTACACGAGACCACACTCAGTGAGACTTTGTGGTTCTTTCTCTAAAAGTTGCTGATAGTTCCCAAGTAGCAGGTTTTCTCAGTATAAGCTGTCAGACCGTGTGGGAACACTCCATTACTCTAAAAACATGGCACCACAGCAACTTGGCATTTTAAAGGGTAGTGTTGCAAAAGGTGTTTTTTTGGAAGAAGGAATACTTGAGAAAGCAGTTACCTGGAGGAAAGAATACGGGAGGCACAGATGTCACTGAAGCTTCAATGCTGGGAGAGAAAAAAAGGTTTTTCATGAGGGGCAAATATTACCTAGCTTTAAATATCCACCTTGAAAGGGACTACACATGGACTAGACTTCTAGACTTCTGTTATCAACAAAAAAGTCAAAGCAGTAAATGGAAACTATGAAGTGATTAATTTAACCAAAAGTTTAAGAGTAATCTCAAGGATTAAATTAATTTCACTTTAATGTCTATTAACTGTCTAAGTGTCCCTGAGCATAGCGGGATGGTAGATACCTAGTTCACATGCAGACAGCTGAACTGTAGACACCTATGGTTGGATTAGATTACTTCTCTTTAGATCTTCTGATTCTTAAATTTCAAGTAGCCATCCCAGCAACCCTGCGTGCCAACAGACATAAAGATATTTTTCCAGACAGTGATCATCCAAGTGTGTTGAGCATCCCTCTGAGGCTGGGATGAATCACTTTCCAGGAGTGTCTGTGTCAAGACATCCCATTTCTTTCCAGTAAGGTTGAAACTTTGTTTCCTCCTTTTGTAATTTATACTATATTTTTGAGTTTGTCTAGATATTTATTTCTACAAGAAGTCATAGAGTAGTAGTTCTAGATGAAAATAGCTGCAGCCATCACTGGGAGATAAAGGGTATATTATGTCAATCCTACATCCTAGAAAACTTTGAGGAAATCTTTTACATATTTAATAGTATCTTCTGTCGTTAGTGAAGTGGCTCCTTGCAAAAGGCCTGGCCATTGGAGCAGGAAGGGGTCCTGAGCAGTATGCCCTCTTGTTCTGCACCTGGGAACCTGTTGGTTTTGTTATGCCCAGAATCATCGACTCATTAATATCTATGCATCTGTCATTAATAAGAAAATTCTGCATCCTCCAGAAGAGAATCCCAAATGCTTTGGAAGCACTTGGCAGTCATCACACTGCATTACACATCTATGTGTTTTGCAGCAGTGCCGGGCAAGACAAAGTTGTTGCTTTTGCTGCTTGGTGCCCATGTATTTCATGGGGGGTGTAGCCTAGTACAGGTTAGAGGAGCACCAGGAGGGGACCATTTCCATCAAACCTCTGCCCAGAGCTGGTGGGGGTGGTCCAGAGCTCCTCACTTACTCTCTGTAAGTTGTTTTACTTTAAAATCTCCATTCTTCCAGACATTATTTCTTTCCAAAAGTGGTGGTGAGTTGTTCCTGAGAATGGAAATAACGCATCCTTGCTATACAGACAGGAAGAATGAGGCACATAATTTAAGCAACTCGGACAAACAGATGGTTTTGATCACTTGGTTCCTAAAAAGCCCTGGTCTCTTGCTTCTTCATCTACTGTCTTTATCATCCACAGACCAACCTTTTTTCCCATATAGAAATAAGTGCTCTTTTTACCTTTCTCTTCACTTTTACCCTGTATTTGAATGAAATAGAACTGTTGAGACAGATAGATTCTTCTTATCCTAATGACTTTTTGTGGAAAGAAGGGCATTGTGTCATGGCCTACTCGAAGGGTGATTCAAGGTTTCATCTCACCATTTCTGGAAAACAAAAACAAAATAAAAGAGAATGTTTGGGTTTTCTTCACTTAGAGTCATCCGTTTGAGTGACAGAAAACAATCAATATACTTGCTCAGAGATTTTCAACAGAGCTCTCTTTTCCTTCTCTGTGTTAATGATGACCTACACTTCCTACTATAATGATTATCTTAAAAGTCTTTTTGGCTTTGAAGAGGTTGTCTCAGCTTCTGGAGTACTCTCCTTGTGAAGGAATATAATTCAAAGAAGTCTATTACCTTGGAATTCATTATTTCCCCCCCCTTATTTTATTTTATTTTTTTTTTTAGACAGTCAATGCTGTAAATTAAACTGCTTGAGTTGGCTTTGTGTTTTTTTGCATACACAGCAAGGATAACTACACATCAGATTTATGGGCATCATGTGCAGGTTGCTATGACAACCCCTCCAGCCGCTGTACACCAAATAACCTTGTCATGTGAACGTTTATCACAAGCACATCAAGTACAGGATTGCTCGCTGTGGTCTTTGGCTAAACAGCAGGATTTTTTTCTGAATAATAATTGGTTGTGGCCTTTTATGCTATAAGTCAAAGTTAATCAACTTCTAGATTTGAAATTAACCATCGATACGACATAATCCGCGCACCATTCTTCATGACTCTCGTGCTCAGTGAGAGGAAACTTTGCAAGAAGCACTGCTCTCTTTTCAGAAAAACTGTGGGTTGTTTTTTGGGTTTTTTTTTATTGCCATTGTAACCTCACAAAACCCATATGTAAAATGACAAGCTGTGTCTGTGTGTGCGTATAACATATTATTGCGCTGTAAATGAAATGTGAACTTTAACTATCGAGTCATTTGTGGGAAATAAAGCTTACTTTCCTTCCTTTCTTTTCTTTTCTTTTCTTTTCTTTTTTTTTTTTTCTTTCTTTAAAGGGAGCTTCTAAAGCCAGAGCCACATTCTAATTCTTCACACCCACCCACTTTTAGTCATATTTTTAGGGGAAATTTGCACACCGCACACCTGGTCCTTCAATAGACCAGTTGAAAGGTGTTCTTATGTCTTTAAACTCCTCCCTATTCACCCACATTTTAAAGAAAATACAGGAATTTAACTGTTTCTGATTTATAGTTTCAGAGGGAAGGATTAGTATGTGTGAGGGATTAGTGATCTCTGTAAATTACTCCAGTAATTTTTATACAATAGTTACATCATAGGTAAACTCCAGCTCATGTATATGAGCAAGAATATTATTTGTGTTCCAGAAGAAATAGTGTCTTAGGCTGTAGGTATAGGAATTTCCAGAAAGCTTCCATCTCTGGTGTAGTCCTCATATTTAATGGTAGAATAGGGCTTTTTTAACCATCTTGACTTAAATACCCAAATTAAAAAAAGAGCTTTGTAAGTGAGCTTACAGAATAGCAACAGCAAAGTAAGCAAATACTGGCAATGTTCTCTCTTTCTTTCTCTAATAGGTAGGATTAGTTGAAATAGTGTATGGTCTTGCCCTTGCCTGTTGTTTTGGGTTTTTTTTTAATTATGGCTCATTGTACTATAGGTTCTCATAACCACCACACCCAAATCAAAACTTACTGGGCTTGGAAAAGCTACCGTCAGCTTGAAATGAGCACGGTTAGGAAATAGGCACCATTTTTTCATCCTGTTTTAAATGTGTACTGTAGGATGAGATGCACTTTTCCCCATAAATACCTATTTTTAGACATAACTTTCAAAGGAGAACAGGGTGACCAGCTGAGAAGAAGACATACACATTGCAGATGGCAATATTCAGTCAGATGTATTTTTGCTGGATGACTTGAAATCACGATCAAGTGCTTTGCTGGAAATGCTTTGGTCAAGCACAAGTTATTTGTCTTAATCTAGGCATAATGAGGTGGTATTTTCCGCCTTTCATGATGCAAAATGTCAGATTAGATGATTTACACTCAGATTTACCACATAGACCCCTTTCTGTATTTTACTTCTCCTGAGATGTAGGCTTCTGGATACAGTTTGTGAACATTTGTGATTTCCTAACTTTGTGATATCCTTATTGTCTTCACCTTTACCAATACTGACAAAACACTGGCTGAGTAAACAGACTGGATTTTGTGCAAAAATACATGGATATTTTGGAGTAGTTTTATTGTTCTTCTACAGCCTACATGAGCCCTTGTTAATTTCTCTCTTTATGGTTTGCACAGACCTTAGGGAAACTAGATACACAAACACAACTTGCTTTCTTTTGGGACCTTCATCCTTCGTATAGTCTTTCCTTTGCAATAATGAAAATTGTATTTATCAGTAATCAGGTTTGGAGGAAGAACATATATCAGCTAATATCACCAAAGTTATGTTCTGTTTATTAAGCAGATCATTATCTGTAGGGAAAAACTGGCATTTTTTTTCAGCCCTTAATACTCATTCGTGCCTGGAACAAAACTAACAGTTTACTGACAGATGAATTCCTTGTGAAAAGGGTTCCCACTTTCCTTCCTTCACGTAATTATTTGATTTCATAAGGGTATTGATTTCTGGGTTCTCACTTGTATTGAATGCACAGTAGTCATATAGTCATTGTACACAGTTCTCAGGGTTGAAGATGAATTCACCTGGGGTCAGCTGTGCATCACACACCTCTTGTTTGTTGTACTGCTCTAGCTTCTGGTAGAAGAGATGACTCATCTTCTGTAGCTTCTCATTTTTCATTGCCTTTTCATCACCCTTTGGTTCCAACAACAGTGAAAATTGCTGTTCAAACATGAAATCAGTTGTAAGAGGTACACTGGAGTTAAGTTCTTTATCTGTTGAATACATTCAGCAGGGCTACGGAAAGTGTTTCCAGCACAGCAGTCATTGCTCATGCACCTTGTTTCTTCAGAAACTGTGCCTAAGGGGACTGCAAGGTGGCCATGGCTTAAAAAGGAAACTCAGCTGGTAAAGAGAGTTTCTGCTGTGTGGAAAACTGAAGGGAAAACTACAGTATAGATGATTCAGCTATAAAAGGTTCATATGAATCTTCAAGTTATATTACACAGGCATAACAGCAGAATGCAGTCCTTCTCTACCTGTTTAGCTATGTCTAATAGTAGTTATTGCTGTTCCACAACCACTAAGTCATACAATAATATCTTTTCTTTCTTTCAAGGTGTATTCTTTTCTTTAAATATTAGAGAACAAATTTAATAATTTTATTTTGCAACAAAAATCCTACCTATCCCCTCTAGATAAGACTATCTCAGTAAGAAATAAGGACAGAGTACTTTTTCTGCACGAATGGCGAGGCAAACCACCAGCAGCAATTTTGTCCCTGTGGCCTTTTTGTTGAGAATAGCAATTAGGCTAATTCTGATGGTATTTTTCTGATAGTGATGAGCAGCATCTGGACATGAAAGAGATCCATTTTCTATTCCCAGTACAAATGGAAGAAATGTCATAACATAAGGCAGCTGCACAGATTTCCTCCAAATAAATTCTAGATAAAAACTCCCATAATGCACATGTGAAATTCCAACACCACCGAATCCTGGTCCTGGTCTGAGCATGAAAAGTCAGTTCTTTCTGAAGGAGATGGGTTGAGGGATTTTTTTTAGACTCAGATAACTCAATATTGTGCTGATGTTACTGAGGTGATTTTCAGATAGTGACAAGACTCTTAGACTAACTTCAGAATTATATCAGGTTTATGACTGGTTGATGGGTGTTAAGTACAGGTTGTTCTATGGTACTTTCAGAAAGGCTTTGAAACTTCTTGAGTATCATGCGTCAAGGTAGGACTCTGTAGAGTCCTGTGGAAACATGTTCTTTGGGCTTTCTATGTAACCTACTTGTCATGACAAATCATCAGCCCACAAGATAATCAAGAAGTCAGGAGCCTTCAGAGAGTTGTGCAGAGCTTCAGCGTTGAAAAAATCCCAGAATTTTCAAGGCTTCCTACTGTTGTCAATGCAAAGATTATTTAAAGTGCTGAACACAGGAGAGCAAACAGAGACAAAATAATAATCTGTTTGCTTCTGTAATGTGAAGAGCACTGGTATTATTCCAGGAAAATTTATGCTGCAATTCTGGATTAAATTATTAATTATTAAAAAATTCCTCGATTTTTACAATGTCACCTTTTTCTGCATTGTTTTACAGTTCATATGTTGCATCAAAACATCCTTTTTGAAAACTGTTTTTTTTCAATGGCAACTAAAGTTCTAAACAAACAGTACGAAAGATAGTTCTCTAGCAGTTTCTCTTAAGAAAATGAGTTTGAATATATTCTATGGCTAGAAAAAAAAAAGATAAAAATGCACAGTTACACACTAAGACTCAAAATTAAGCAATGATAAAAAGTAGAATACATCATAAGAACTCATTGAACTGCATATACAGTGATCAAATTTTAAGGAAAAATTTTATACTAAAAAAGCAGGCTGAAATTCTGGGAGCTAAGAGCCTTTTTCTGATGCACTTTCTCTGCACTGAAGTAATTAATCTTATGCTTTATATTTCTAGAATTTTGGTTTATAGCAGGAGTTATCAATGACTGTTTCTTGTTATATTAATCAATTCAAAACACTTTTTTTTAAAAAAAAAAGTCATACTTTCCAATCTGAGCTAATAACTAGACACATAAACTTGCTCAAATGATCCCAAATCCCAAACCAGTCATCTTCTGGTTTATTACTAGAACTGTAAGATTCTTTCTCCATCTACTCTTGTGAAAGCATACCTCAGTAAGGAGCTATTTTCAGATAGGGGAGATACCACATGGAACAGAAGTGAGATAATGAAGGAGAAAGCACAGCTCTGACATGAATTTATGCTGAGCTTGGGAAAGAGCTTTATGGTCACCTTGTGATATCAGTTATGTTGGTATAAATCTGGTGTCGTATCATCGACCTCCAGAAATTTTCACTGGCAAAAACTAGAGATGAACCTGATTTTTTCATGACTAAGTAAAGAGCACTGCAGAAAGAGAGATAATCACCTAGAAGAGCCTGTAGGAGAGACTAACAGAAAAAAAAAAAAATAATAAAAAATCGGGGTTGGGGAGAGATGGATAGAGAACAAAGAAAGATGCTGAGCCTGAACTGGTAACATTATCTTCAGAGTTCAATTGTTTGATGGAAAACTGATTTTCCAGGAGGTCATGCTGTGTATATCTTCAATTTAAGCGTGTAAAAGAATCATTAGTTCTTCTGCCAAAATCATCAGATAATCTATGTAAAGTATTGGAATTTTCCTTCTGTTAGACACGAGGCATGGTTTTCAGTAAAAAGGGCAAGGCTGGAAGCAAAAGCCTTCAGAAAAGTATGCATCAGAGTCTGAACTGACAAAATATCCATCTGGAGAGTCATCAGCAAGGTCAAAGTATAGCTGATGGGCTGATAACTGATACATTGCTGTTCCTCTGCTGAGCAGTAGCAGATGTGAGAGCCTTGCAGGTCAGCTTCCTAGCTATGGGGAAATCAGTACTGCAAATGGATGCATGGTGTTGGGTGAGGGTGGTTGCTTATTCACCCAGAGGTGGGTAAGTAGAACGTGGTCGATCTTCTTGAAAAGTCCTCAATCCAAGCAACAAGATTTAGTTCTCAACTGTGTCTTAAAACCAGCTATCATTAGAGTAACTAAAGTAGAAAACAAACTCTTTTGCTGCTTTCCCCATAAAGAACCATATTATGTTTCATTTGGGGATCTGACAGTGTAATCTTCCTTGCTAGTCTCCTTACATCCCTTATGGATGCCTCTTGGCTGAAGGTGGCCATTGAGTTTTTACTGCTGGCAGCTACATCTGAGTGGCAAAATGTCTAACTCAAGTTGGCAGATTTGTCTTACAAGACCTTGGCCCCAGAGCAGGGCACGGGGAGGAAGATAAAGTCGAAAAACTGATGAAAAGACCTCAGATCTCCTTCCCAGTTTGAACTCTCCTATAGCGCCATGAGAAAGTTCCTGACACCTTTCCAAGCTCAGGCAGGTGTTTCCTTAGGGGAGGTTTTGATGTCAGCAGGTGGAAGAATGACTGAAAGGCAAGAATAGGTGTCCAGAGATACCTTGGTGGAAGGCAAAATGCTTTAACAGAAAGCAAGTTTTCATCATATTGTGACCTTATATTGTTCTTGTTAGAACCAGTTGGGAACTTCTCAAATAACCAATTTATTTCCCATTGGAAACACTGATTTATCAAGATTGCATCATGTGGACTGGAAGACTGGTTTCCATGAGGGTTTGTGGGATTGGGGGTGGAGGGAGGGAGAATATAATCGCTTTTTTTACATTATCTTGTAAATGAAAGACTTTCTCAGAGGAGCTGTACCAGACAAATGTGAAAAAGGATGAAATCAAGGGAAGCAAATAAGTGTTACCATAAATCTTCAAGCTGTAGTTTTGTATCACTCCTGGATAAGGAAATCTGTTGTCATCTGAGGATGATTTAGATTTATGTGCCTCTAATCTGCTAACCTTACAAAGAATGGAGTATGAGGCTGACCAAGTCTCAGAGACAGAGAGTATCTCTAGAGTCCACAGGTCACCCGTAGCTCTGCTCAACTGTAGCTTTGTGACTGTGAGTTACTTAATTTATGATAATTACCTGTCTTTGGAAAATCAACTGTGGTTGCGCTCAGTTGCCCAGTGGGGATCAAGAGCATGTAACAGCTTCTTGTAAGATCTCATAGGAATCTGTTTTCATAAACTCAGGGTGGGGAAAAATTGCCTCCACCTCAAGTACAGCAATAAGCAGACTTTTGGGTACTGAGTCATTTAGCCACATAAGCCCCAAATGTTTTTTCTTGTTGGTTTTGTGGTACATTGACTCTGTCTGTTCCAGACAGAAGTTCAACCCACTGCAGGAGGTCAAAACCACAACAAATACAAACAACTCAGATACAAAGACTTGCAAAGCTGCCTAGGGAAAAAAAAAAAGCAAACAACAAAACAAAACCAGAAAAGAATGTGTGTGTATTGTTTTCGAGACTAAACAACCTAAAGCAAATATCATAATCCAGGGGAAACTATGTGCTCCATGAACCTGAAGGCACAAGATAGTTTCTACTATGGGGTAGGGAGAGGTTTTCCTTAAGACTTGTCTTCATGTAAAATAAACTTTTAAGTGTACTCCATCTTCTAAAGAAAAAAATAGAAAAAACCCACCATGGACCATATGAGCCTTCCTTTCATCTTTGTTTTCTTCATTTGTCTGCTATTTATCCCACATTTTAACTGGCTACATTTGGAGCATGCACATCGATTTAAAAATATTTCTGATCTGATCTTCACTTTTGGTATGGGGGATATATTTTTTTAATATGTATAACCTTTTGGAAGTCTGTACATATGGACTCCTTCATTTTGTTTAAACATGGTATTTCACTTTATTTCAGTATTTTTTGACAGGTCCAAAGAATTTCAGCAGGTTTAAAAGCAGCCTGTGGCACTTGTCTATTCACACAGACTTTTCAGGTTCTTTGATACTTCAGTGAGACCCACTGTTCTACTATTACAAGAATTGTTTGCAAGATCTTCTGAAAGCTTCACTGATTTTCTACACTCCACTTCTCTTTGGGTAATATTAGGGGAAGGAGTATTTGCAGGGAGGTACCTGAGAGAGACAGAAACACCTGCAGATTTTCCTTAGATTCTGTTAACCTTGCATGGAAAACCTACACAAGTACTGAAATCTCTGAAGGTATCATAGATTTAGTAGTGGGTTGACTTTATATCAGTCAGTGTATTCCTGGGAAACAATAAACCCACAACCGCTTTCATGATGTCGCTTGAATGACAATAGAGTTCTCAAGCTGTTGATGACATGAGTAACTCCTTTGACCCGCCCAGGTTTACATTTCAGAAGTGAAAGTACCTGTGTGTAATTACCTGTGTGTAATTACCTGTGCTGATCTCAGTGACTTCTTGCACTCTGCTCAATTGAGAGTGATCATGTCCGCAACCAGTGGATGTGCATTTGTTTGTAATTTTGTGATTTGCATTTCTTCAGCTCTATGTGCAATCACAGCAGTGAAGCAGAGCTCACGTGCAGTACCTCAGTTTTCTCATATAACAAACTCTGGCAACAGCATGCATTTTAGTTTTTTAATCTCTCCTATAGTAGTTAAGTGACCAGCATCCCTATAGGCAACTTGGCATTGCAGACAGCAATGTTTCTATTTCTCTGTTACTCATGGGGTTCTTTAAAAGGCTGCTTTAAAACAAGAAAACAATCAAAGAAAACCAGAGCATGCCCTAATTCTCCTGCCTTGTTTCCCAATGCTCCTTTTGTCGCCTCTGGTCAGAGGGGAAGAGGGCTCCATCCCAGATCTTAGCAAAGGAAGAGAAGGACGGTTTCCCACATTACTATTCCTGAACATGAAGTTCTGTAGTAAGGTTAGGTGGTTGATGATGACTAAAAGCTGGGAGGATGAATCTGTGAATGTTGACTACTCAGAGTAGAAACAGCAAGCCTTGAGAAGTGCAGAGTGTTTTATTTCTTAAAGCCTTTTAAATTTTATAGCTCATTGATGTTCCAATAGAATTAAATAGGTGATAATGTAGTGTTCTTAATTGCAGTCTTCAGAGTAAATCCTGCCCTTTCTGAAGAAGTATCTCTTTGATACAGAAATGATTAATGAAGAATTATAATTTAGAAGAGACCATCATAGCCATCTGATCTGATGTGCATAACACTAGACCACAAAACCTTGCTAGTTATGTCTGCACCAAGCACTTAATTGAATTTAAATAATAATTTATCTTTAGCTCATTTTCAAGTGACAGAGAGTCTTCCATATACCCAGTTAAACTGCTTCAATGGTTGGTTATTTTCACAGTCAAAAATGTACACAGCTTTCCTACTCTGAGTTCACAACAGTTTTGTTTCAAACTACCAAATCCCATTAAGCTTTGCTCTTCTCAAAGAACTGTCTGCTTTCTAAAATCTTCAATGTTCAGGATTGCATTTGCCCTCTTAGAGACTACATTGGATACCTATATACACTTGAGTATTTACATGATCATAATGTTTCTTTTCTCTTGTGGTGTCCCTATATCCTTATGACCCATGATACAGTCATCCCAGTACGAGTTTCCCTCATCAGGTACCACATTCCAGGGTCTCCATCTTATGCCATCTTACAGGTTCTAGGGTTTCAGAAACTTGGAATCAAATGTATCCTTAGGAATTCTTCCTTCTTTCTCTGTGTTGGGGGTCCCCGTTCTGAAAGCCCTGAGCCACATCATCCCAACACAATTCTTAGCCAGCAGCTCCAGAGTTTTGGCCAGGCACCCAGGAAGATTGGATAGTTTATGAATCCTGATCTCCCATCCTTTAAGGCCATCTCTCATCTCCAGCACTTCTACAAGGACTGTGCCTACAGAGCACACTACAGTGTTGTGATACCCTACCGAGCTTTCAACCACTTCAGATTCACTGCAGACACTGATTGTAACGCAGCAGCAGGAGGTGAATTCAGTAACATAAAGTCACCTCCTGATTTCTTCTTTCTCTCCCTGAAGAGATTATTTTTGCCAGAGAAGTACTTTGCGAGAGCTAAGTATTTACTGCTCTTTCGAGATCCAATTCTACTTCAGCTCACCCTGTTTACATGTCCCTCCTCATAACCATTTATCTGGCAAATTTCCCAAACCCTGTTGTAGAAGAATAAAGGCATCTGTTCCTTTTGAATGAGCAGTTGTTGAAATTCTGCAAAAATGCAAGGAGCAGTGAACAAAAGAAAGGGTGAGAAGAGAATTGAGGTTCAGAACATTTCATGAAAGCCCTCCACTATTTAGTGTCATTACTAACTCTACAACCTGAGGCAATTTATTAAGAGTTTCAAAAAGCAGCTTAAAGAGCAGGATGTGAAGATTTCCACTGGAAATAGATGACTACTTTAAAGGTTGGAATTGGTTTCTAAAGAACAGGCTAGATGAAAATTGTGAGAGGTGAATAGCTACTGAAATCTGTGGGCTGGGGGAGGAGAAGAAAATTGCCACCTACTTGAAATAAATAGCTCTTCTAAAGTAATGGGGTTTAAACTTTAAAATTGTTTTGCTCTGTGACATACAGAAGGATGTATTTAGAGTTGTTTTCAGCTTCTCCAAACAGGCAACATTTGCCTGGATAATAATTTCAATATTAAAAATATGATAATGTAATTCTTCTAACTGGTGTTCTCTATCATTTGATGTTATATTCATAATAATCTCTCGTATTTTGCAGCAATGTTAGCTACCCACATGAACTCTATCTGTGCTACAAGACAAAGAGGACTTTAGTAGAAACTTAGCCACTGCTCTCTCTATCTTTCCACTAGCTTTTTCTTTAAATTCGTGCAATGAATACTTGCCAGAAGTGCCAGATATCAAAAAGGTTGCTAATATTACTAATAGTAATTCAGTTGATATTGACTCATTTCAACAGCAGGACTTTTTCAGTGTTGTGCCTGGAGATGGTAAAGTGGTTTTTGCTCTCTTACAGACCATTATACAGCAGAGATACAGTCCTGTTGTGTGGTGAGAACATTTTTGCTCTACACCTGTAGAGCAAAACATCCTTATATCTTGTGTCTCAGAGACCTTGGTTTCTTGTGGGGTCAGTGACTTAGTAATTCCCTGAAGCCTACATTTCACCTTCAGTCCCAGCTGATGCAAGTGAAAAAGTCCCATGAAATCAAGACCTTCTCAAGGCACATTTCGTGACCTTGAATCAACATTTTCCAGTAGATAATTCTTCTGGAAAATACTTGACCAACTTAAGTACACGGCTTGTCCTCCCATTTCTTGTCCTGTCCCTGTCAGGGTTTGCAAAATCTCCCCAGGTTACTGAGAAATTGTCATTCTCCCTCCTTACCAATTGGCATAAATCAGCTCAGACCTATGGTCTCAGCATTGAAACAATCTCCTAATCACTGAAACTACTCAGGCCTCTGTCGGTGTGGCTGAATGTGAGATTTTTGGGTTGTGGGATGCCAGTTAAGGAGCCAATCTCCTCCTCCCTCATGGAGAGCTGATTATTCAGAAAGAATAAAGGGCGGGCTAAGGGAAGGACATTTGATATAGGCCAATATTTTTTCACATCTCCAAGCATACTCTCACCCCCAATACCGATTTCCAGTCATCTTGAAAGCTGAGTACAAAGTAATGTATTTAGCTATCTTTCACCTATCTGAGTGCCTAATGATAATGATGCTTGACAGGACTTCTAGTCTGCCCTATAACACCTCATTTTCAGCACATTTAAGATCATTTGTGATCCTGCTTGTACAGTTGCAGGAGCTATGTTCATTTAAGTACAAATGGAAGAAGATGGAAAAGCAAACATAATCTGGGATGTCTTCCAGATAGCCTTAGCCTTTAAACTGAGGTGCCAAAAGTAGGAGTGCAGTCACTGTAGACTCCTCGTAGTTAATGGAGACAGGGAGAGAATAGGTGCTCCAGCTCTGTTGATGATTCAGAAATTAGATGGTCTGCCTCACATTCTTTACTTATCCCACTCACAATGCACATTCTGGCTAAATATCTTCAAATAGTTGCTACTCAAAACAAATACCAGAGACAGCAGGTGGAGGCATGCACTTGAAAGTATTTTCACATGCAAATACAATTCCTGACTTCTCTCTGGTCCTTCCTCATAGCCCAACAATTCCTTCAAACCAGTTTAATCCACACATTTTTGTTTTCACCTTTCTGTTCTTTCCATCACCCTGGAACAGATCCATCAAGCATAAGGCACAATTTTAATAGCAAAACAAATAATACCAGTGGAAGACAGACATTCTGGTGGATGTGCTATTAATTTAGCTAAATCAATAGACAGGCCAAAAAAAGCAAGACTACTGGGAATGATACATCCAGCTGAAGATGGGGACAGGCAGTGAAGAAATCAAAGCAAGCCAAAATACCATTGATTGGTGACAAAAGAGCCTTATACCTCCATAAAGCATTCTTGTTTATCTGAGGTTTATTTTCCTGGAAGGCTTAGCAAAATAAAAACCTCCAGAGTGCCACGCAATCGTTGTTGCCTTTCTTTTTCCACTCAGTCCTTCTCCTGAAATAGATTGAACCTAATGATTGGAAAGTACAATTTTAAAACTTTTTTTTTTTAAGAAAAGAAAGGAAAGGAAATACAATACTCAGCAATACAAGGATGCTGTGGAGATAATCTGTATGTCTGAAGTTATAAAAACTTAAATAACACCTGTAGCTGTACTTGTATCATCTGGATATTTCAGAATAAAAAGGATAAAGCTGCAGAGCTGCATTGGGAGAAGGAGAAGGAGTAAACCCTACCTCTGCTACCAGTGTGCCCTTCACGGTGTAGACAGCTTTTCTGTGTCTGAGACAAATAGTTGATCTTCACTTTACTTACCCATCTTTTTAGTCATGATTTTCATCACTCTTTTTTTAACTAAACGAAGATATAATGAGGATTGCTGACTGAAAGGCAAATGTGATTCCAGTAGCCAGAGGTTTGGAATTTGCTGTCTGAAAGCCCAAACTCTTGGTCTGCTTTTGCAACTCTTCCTCTAGAGACAGGGAATGAACACTGACAACCATGTTTGGATGCCAGGCTTAGCTCCTGCTGGCCCTGGCAACATGACTCTAGAGTGAGAACTCATTGAGAATTCTGTGACTTCCAAAGAAAATTGTTACTTTCTAAAAATGAAGCTTTTCAGTTTTCAAAATTTCTTCAGCCTTCAGATGGATTTTCTGTTGTGAAAGGAAAAGCCAGATCAAGACTACTAGCTGTGATCAGCTAGAAGAAGCTACTGCTTCAACATCTGGAGTCCATTTTTGTTCCACAAATTAAATACTGAAACAAAAGTGAAGCAAAGGAAGCAAAAAAATTGGGACAACTGGTGAACAATGGGGGTAAACACTGTATCTCTCCAGCTATGTCCCTCTGAAAGCAGCTGGCCTTGATAAGGCTTTTCCCTCTCTTTGCTCCTCCAATTCCAGTCTGGAGTGATCTGTGGGAAAGTGATCCCTCTACAGAAAGCAGGACAGCTGGAGAGGAAAGTGATGTTACACCCTGGTCCTATCTCTGTACAGAACTGGGAAGCTCTCTTCACCCTGCAGAGCAGAGTTGTATTCTCATTTACTGCAGGTGAGCACCTCTTCTGCATTGATCTTGGCATAGCTTTTGGGTTTGTCTTCCTTAAAACCCCCATAAGGTCGCTGAGTGAAAATAAATGGGAATTATCAGATTTCTAGTGAAGGAAATCATCTTTTTTTCAGCTTGCTCTGTTTGAAAACTGGTAATACTTCATGAGGTGTTAATTACTATATTTTAATTTAGCCGAAAGTAGGAGGTTCATCTCCCCAAAGTCTGTAAACTCAGGAGAAAAAGAGAGAGGCTCTTTCAGAAGGAAATTCAGATCAGAAGTCTAAAATTAGACCAGATAAATGTCCATTAGAGAAGTATTCCCCTCAGGAGCTAGAAACCAGGAGGAAAAGTGAGAAGGCAAGAAGCTAAATGGGGAGGTGCCAAGTTCTGGTTTTGCCGTACGGATTGAATACTGGTGGTGGGGTAACACACAGGAAGGTCTAAGTGGCACTTGGCACCAAAGAATGAACGGGATTGAAAAGGCCAGAGGACAAGGCTTAATCCTAGGAGTTCAACTCTCCATGGTGATTGAGGCCTTTAAGATCAAAAAGGGTAATAAGATAGGTCAAGGGAAAGAAAGCCGAAGTAGGAGTGGAGGCAACAAGCAGGAAAATAAATTCTGCTGATTTCTGCAGTGTGCAATTCACAGACTAATGTAAACACATGCTAACAACCCCTGCCCCTCACAGAATGTTAAGCAGACTGTAAAGGAAAAGAAAATATATACATGTATATGGTCAGCAGTATTTTAAAGATAGAAAGTCCTTACTAAGACGTACAGAGTAAATCTGTGTAAGAACAAGAGCATGAATCCACAGCCTTGAACAAATGTGTGTCTCCATAGTGTAACATCTCTAAAAGGGACATTTCAGTCAGGCTTGAAGTCAGGCATTAGGAGTATCCATTTATCAGCATTCAAGTCCTTCTAGTAAAGACTGTATTTATTACAGCCTGCAAAAACAAACCGGTGAGCTATTAAAATTTAGTAATTCAAGAAACTGGGATGCTGAGCAAAAGGATCATTCTCCTTAAAACCAAAGGGATCATTGTGGCTTTTGAATAGACATCACATTTTATCTGGATGCGTAAATTCTATACATTATTTTTCATGAAAGAAAAATTTATTACAAATTGCTGTATGAATCTGTTACAGTCAGCCACATAACCTGCCATCCAAGTCTTAAAACAACACCACTCCAAACCTGATTCTTTTCTCTTTAATAGTAAAACCACTGTTGTAGAAAAGAAATCCGCTGTGGGGCAATTTGTTCTCTTGCCACACGTATTTCGGCTACAAAATAGTCAGCAGCACTTAGACATTAGAAGGACTCCAGAGAAAGTTAACACAGATGATTATCCCTAAAGGAGCTGTAAGATGATGAGAAGCTGAATGAATTAAATTTATTTCCCTTAGTGTGAATCAGTGGAGTTAGGTTGAGGTTTACAATAATAGTGTTCTCACCACATCTGTATAATGGGAAGGATGTAGGGGGATTAGTTTGCATGGACAGCAAATTGCAGGGTAGAGGGGACAAGGGACAAGAGGATATATGAGGTCTTTTCATTCTGTTTTTCCTTTTCAGTGCTAGCTGATTAAGGAAAGCAAGGGCATCTAGGATTCTGCATTTGAAAGGCTGCTAGATGACTGCAAGAAACATTAGGCTGCTTGAAAATGTCAGCACTTTACACTTTATGTAGGACTGAGCTGATTGCTACGGTGAAGAGAACATAAGTGATTCAAAGGTGAACCAGAGGTCTTCGTGTTAGAGACGTGAGTATGAGCAGGATGGGGGAAGGAAGCCTGGCTCCATAAAATGCCAAATTCATTCTTATCTCAAAGCAGGGTCTAAAGGGATGTGTTACATATTGCTTTTTTGCACAAAATACTGAGTGACTTGTTATCAATGAAGAGGCCTTTAATATGGAATCAGATCTGGAAAGGGAGATAACACAGTCTGGCACCTTCTTTCTGCAGCCTCCAAATCTGGGACAAAAACCTGGCTAAAGAGCCAGAAGGGGAGTAGAAGCTGCATCTCAGCTACCTCATGGCAACTAACAAAGGGTAAAATGCTAATGTACGACAGGCTGCTTTCTTGTCCTGGGCGTTAACAGATGATTAATCATCCTGATGCTTTCCCATGATTTTCCTTGATCCTTGAAGCACAATAAGCTACACATTGTTCATGATTTTTTTTGCTTGGACTTTACAATCCTGTTTCAATAGACTCAGGCACACTACTGTAAAGTGCTGGGGTCCCTCTACAGAGCTCAGCGACTGTATGCATGGAAAACCCTGCTGCTTGTCCTAGCTATACTTCTTAGGGTACATTGTGCTGAGCTTTGAAGGTGTTTTTCTTTATTGACCACAGACAAAGAAACAACAAAACTTACACACTTGACTTTTGATGGGAAAATTCCCACCTGACCTCTTAGTTAACCTATGGGAAACAGCACGTTTCCCTTTTCCAGATTTACTAGCACAGGATAACATCTGTAAAATAACGTGCTTCCAATTGGGATGCATCACATGACTTACTTTTTCAGAAATCTTGCTTCCAAACACCTGGGAGGTGATGGAGATTGTCATTGGTCTGTACTGGGAGCTAGAAAAAGAAAAGGCAAGGGACATACTCTGAAAAAAAACCAAACCTTTCCACTAGCCATGTTGGTAAAAGGAGTCTGTGGTCAGTTTAGTGTTTCACTTCACACCTGTCTTTCTGGAGACTGTTTTCAAAAAAGCTTATAAGCAGAGGGCTAAAACAGAGCACCGTGTTGAGAACATCCATGAGAAACCTCACTATACTTGAGACTACAGACCTGTAGGAGGGGAAACACAATCAGAATTTAATACTTGTAACTATTCTCTCCTTTTTTGGATCATTGACTCTCCCAGGACTCAAGTTAAAGCTTTTTGAGGACCTATATGCAGAGTAGATTTCCATCACCCAGAGCAGCAGACCACTTAGTGAAAACTCTAGCCTCAGGTGTTGTAAAGGGTGCTCGATGCAGAGGTTATTCCAGGAGTGGACTGTGCTCTCTGCTCCTACCTGTGTTCCTCATTGCTCACCACGTGCTTGAACGGTGTTACCCCCACTGATTACACGTCTGGCAGAGATCTCAGCACTGACCATGGCACTACACTATCAGCTGGCATCTCTGATAGGAAAACATCTCAAGGGGATCAGTCCTGGAGTACACATACCCAAGGTTCCAGCAGTCAAGCCTGAGAAAGCTCCACAGATGAAGGGTGGATGGACCTGGAGAATCCAGACAGAGCAGTCATCTCCTGAACAAATGTGCTCATAGAAGTCACTTAGGCTTGACATTTCAACATCAATTGCAGGCAGCATTTTGCATCAGTGGCAATTATTGCTCAGCTATCACGAGATTGCCAGCTCAGCTTCAGGACAATACCATATTGCAGGAGAAGGTCTTATCCGTGGGATAGGTCTTTCCAGTCATGAGCTGGTAAACTTCATGACACTAAACCAAGCAATCCACTAGCATGGATTATTTCTGCTTTAAGGATTTCTGTCAAGAAAGACAGTGATAGAGGGAAAGGAAAGCAGATGGAAAGAGAAACTGCCCCATTTTCTTTCACTGAAAGTCAGTGGGACTTCCCTTCATAGAAGGGTCCTCCTCACCTTGTCAGGGAGGTTAGGACAGATACATGAGGATGGTGTTGGAAATGCTTTATGTTAGTGCCGAGAGTTGCTCAATACAGAAAAAAAATCTACCATCAGGGGAATTGAGCCCTGCTGAAGAACGTGTCTGACTCCCAGACACTCTGCTGTGTAGCGGACAAGGAAACCAGGAAGTATATAGGATAGCTCAGCACATGGGAGACCATCAAAGAGGGGGATTTTATAAAATCTTTTTGAAATTAATTTACTGCTCAGACCTCTAGGGCATTAATTGTTTCCAATTTTAATGTTTCCCATCAACTAACCATCTGCAGGCAACACCTTTTAACAACTTGCTGTAATACATTTACTGGACATTTTGTCATTGTAGTATATCTGAGATATCTAAAAAACATCAGGTAGAAGGCCATAAACAAAGACATTATTACATATTGTTTATTGTCACTTTAGTTTTTGAAGGCTAACCAAGAATGTTCATGCACAGCAACATCGAGATGTGTCTTTATTGTTGGAAGGAAGGCTAAAGGTTACTTCACTAATAATATGCAAATGGAGCCTTTACTGCACATAATGAATAATCACTTTAGATTAAAGGCAGAAATTTCCTTTAGTAGTACTTGCAATAAAACCTTTTGCATGAATTTAATAATTAATTTAAAGAATTATCACTTCACTGAGGCTGAATATATTATTTATTAAATGTAATTGAAGTATTTATTAGGCAAGTAATAAATGATGGACAACAGCAGTGGGTGGCTTCACTGTTTTATAAAATAACCTTGGCCTGTGTTTACAATCAGGGATGGCAACCTTCCTGTATTGCCATAACAAATTAATTATCTTCAGAAAAATAGATAAAATTGCTAGCAATACTTGGTGGATTTTCTTTACCATTTAGTTCTTCCCCTTGGATGTAAGAAGAGGAGAGTTGGACTGTTGTTATCAGAGACTACATCACACTAACAGTCTAAGCTCCATTTATGTATGAACATTTTTCTTTACTCTGGACTCAATAAAATTTAGGTTGCAAGTGTATCTGTCCAGCATTTGACAGTCTCAGCCTATACATAAAGTCAGAGCACTGGTAGCAAGTAAATTAGACATCACAGTCTTCAAATGAGAGTAGCATTGACTTACTCTAACAACAGTAGAGCTACTGAGCAATTCCAGCTTAAAGCGAATTCATCAGAATAAAGCGAATTTAATAGCAGAGGGATGAACAAGCAGATCAGAAATACCAGCTGCCCCTATACATTTCTGGAAGAGCTGGAAACATTATCGCTGCTTAAATTGTTTAAAGAGCAAGCCTGAAGTTGGTTCCAAAGTCTCTAAGCATCATCATGAGGCTTAGGAAGCTAAAGTAGCTCTCTGTGATGGTAATACTTTATTTACTATGTTCCATAAGGTCTAGAAGGCCAAGATGAAAATTCTGGTATTTGTTGTTCCTAAATAAATCCATTAATCTGGGAAATTATTCTTGTCCTCGTAGACAAGAGGGAACAGCCTCAAGTTGCACCAGGGGAGGTTTAGGTTGGACATGAGGAAAAATTTATTCCCTGAAAGGGTTATTGAGGCCTGGTCAGGGTAGTGGTGGAGTCCCCATGATCCCTGGAGGGGTTTCAAAGCCCAGTGTGGAGATGTGGTGCTGAGGTACATGGATTAGTCGTGACCTGGCAGAGCTGTGTCAGCAGTTGGGCTCGATGATCTTAAAAGTGTCTTCCAAAAAAAACAATTCTGATTCAGTGATTCTGATTCTTATAAAGATATTTTATTTTCCTCCTCATTCAACAGCCTGCTAACAAGTTGTAGCAGCATTACAGAAGTAATAATAATGATTTTAGGTCACGCACAGTCTTTGTGAAAAAAAAAAAAAATAATAATAAAAATTTAGCTTTCTTTTCATTGGGGTTGTCCAAACTTTCTGAGTTCAATATGGAAAGTTACTTTCTGAGATAGGTTTTCTTGTTCTACAAAATGTTGCAGTTTTTCAGTTTTCCATTCTAGTGTTGGTGAAAAAGCCTTGACTGCTTGATCTACCTGTAAAGGACAGTATTGGATACTGGAAGTGATCATTAGGGAAAGTGGCAGAGTCATTCTTGTTTTTTTTGCAGTAAGACTGGACATCTTCAAATCTGCCATCGTGTTATTCGCACCCTTAAAGAATTTCAGTGGTGTCTATACAGTTGCATCCCAGAAGAACTTTTGTGTTGATTGTATGGAGACCTGCTGGAAGTCTTAGTAATTTTTTCTGTTGTTGCAATCTATGATGTTCCTTTCATTTACTCTGATGATTCTTAAGGAATAGTTAGAACAATTGTGAATTATATAGAAATGGATACTGGTTTTCATGCCAGTGTAGCATCAGAAAAGGAGAATGAAGATATAGCAATGGATGTCAATCACTCTGTCCTTAGAAAGCAGGTCTTTCGTTACCCGATATAAATGATCCCTATTATGGTTAGGGTCAGAGCTCAGCTTTTATCTGCTAAAGATTTTTCATGGCATATTTGTTTTCCTTTTGTTTTTATAACTTTAGTGTAACAGATTGAGACATTTTATTATGAAAGGGGCACATATCTGCTTCAAAGTTAATTGTCTTTATCTCAAAAAGCTTGTTAGATGTTGGGTGTGAAGACATTGCTGTTTCTCCCTCAGCTCTCTGAACAACTGACAAAGTCAGGACAATGCACTGGGTAAACCTTTCCCTCAGTTTTCACTGTGAATCCTTTCAACCACTTAATTGATTCTCCCACTTGACTGTGTAATACAAGCGTTTGATGTGATAAGTTTATACTTGTCTATAAAAGTGAAAAAGTGATATACAAGAGACACTTGTGACTCGTGGTCCATTATCATGATTATTAACTTCTCTGAAGCCCTGTAATGAATAATCTGTCATTTACAAGCTAGTAGTACATCATCACTTAATGTGCTGAAAAGTTCTCTATTGCTAAAAAGCTAAGTATTAATCCATTAAATAGCCTGTCCCACCATAACAGATCTTTACCGGTCTTGGAGGGGGGGTTAACAGGAATCTCTTGAGCTTTTTGTACATCTTTTGGATTCTCTTTCTTGTCATAAAGTGTCCTCATGCACTAAAAGTCTTGGCACGATACTCTATGTCCAGCTCACTTGTGTATTTAACTGTTGCAGATGTCTGCCATGCTTATCTACTGTCATACTTTGGCACATTATTGTAATTTATTGTCTAGCAAATTAATTTCTGCCTACGTGCCTGAACTTGTGCTTTCAGCTGGATGTTTGAGGATTACTTTTAACGGGTTTTCTCAGATGGCTTTGCATTTTATGTTTGACTTTTCTAGTGACATTAATTTGTGGAAATATTTAGTACCTGAGTCAAATTACCTTTAAATGATTCTTCTTACACCTTCTTACATCAGGTATCTGTAAGGACTCCTGAAAACGCTCCTGCTGTGAGAAAAATGCCCCACCAGGCCTACTTTTTTCCATTCTGTATCTATTTTCAGAAGTCTAGCTGATGTTTTCATTTTGATACCTACAGAGTGGTTTCACTGCTTTAAATGTGTTACTCTCAGACAGATTTCAAAGACATTTTATTACTATTAAAAAATTGCCCAATGAACACTTTGAGCACTTTCTGTATCACAGAGAACTTTTCATATGCAAATTATATGAACAAAAACTTTTTATTTAGGGCACACTCATAAATAATTTACCAGGGGCTAGAAAATTATAATAGTCAATATTCTGATTATTACAACCTAAAACAAATAAATGGATGATATAGTGTAAATAGCATCTTTTAATGACATATCTATCCTCAACCTTACCAGCTGTCATTTCTGTCAGTAGCAAGCTTAAAATACCTGCTGATCATTTCTGAACCTTTTAGTAGTGTTTTATATGAACACCTTTCAAAATATATTTACCTATTCAATAATGTTAACTTTCTACAGTCCAATAAATGCTTCTAAAATCATCTACGCTTGCTTCCTCTGGGATTATTTATAGAGAAATTTACACCAGTATGTCAAACCAACTATTCCGTAAAACAGACACAACAATGTGGTTTTGTTGCATAAATGCACATTCAATATATAAGAATTTTGGTTATCAATTTTAACTTCAGACTGTCACTAATTATTTTATGCATATTCAAAGTGATCAAACTGCATCAATAATCCCAGATACAAAAGGTGTATCTATTGCCTTCTGGTTTAGTGTCTGGAAAAGCAGCAATCAGTTGCATCAGGTAATAGGACAATTCCTGTTCAGCTGGATTTTTAAGATGATGTTATGCTATAGGCATATGTGTATTTAAAGGATGTGCAAATCTGGGGAATGTATATATGACCCACACATTTAATTATTGATAATTTCTACTAACTACATGTGTGTGCATAGCTGTCTCTAAATATCCCAAAGCAAAATACATTCAAGGGTGACACATCAAAGTCATGAAGAAAGCTTTGGCAATCATATTCTTAAAGTACTAGGATATGATGTGCAATCAACAGTAGTGGAGGAACACAAAAATATCACCCCACAACGTACAGTGTAAATAAAATGATTAGCAACCTCTCAGCCTCAAAATGAAAAATAACAACAACCTTGATTCATAAAACAGGCAGGCCTCCTTTGGCTTCAAAATAAATACCAGCTTGTAAGACTGTTGGACTATATGAAGCACCTGGCATGCTCTTGATACTATCCACGTTGTAAATCATAATGAGAAAATATCACAGACCTGGGCTCAGTGACCCATGTGGTTCTCTTCATCTCTGTGTTCCTGTGATTAACTATTCAAACAAGATCTACAGAACCTGGTCTAACTGATCTGCTTATCTTCAGATGCTCAGGAATACCTCTCCATCTGTTTTCTATGTATCCATCCCTGTGGCACCTGGGATAATTAAGCATTAGAAGTGCAGGCAGGACTTCAGTCAGCCTGCTTAAGCTATTGCAACCTGAGCTCTGTTCAGACTCAAATCTTTAGATGTACTTAGGGGTGGGATTCTGCATTTAATAAAGCTCCTAGCTTTGTCTGATTTTCAGATGTTGAACCACTTTAAGGTGTCTAAAGTTCAGTGGAGAAGATCTACATCCAGAGTCAAGCAGGTGACCAACTAGGTCTTGACAGGATCCCTTTGTTAGGCACCTATGATTTAGGCACCAGTTACGTGTTCTGTCATCCTGCATCCCTAAAGCAATTGAAAGACAGGGGTCTAAACACCATAGCAGATCAAAATCACCAGTACTTAAGTTCATATAAAGATCATTACTTTTGCTATCATAGAGGACAACTCTTCCATCAAACTTCCATTATCTTTCATAGAGTCAAAATTTTCTCTCTGCAAAGCAGACATAGAAAAACCACCTGAGCCAAAAGGATAGACAGTGTCACGTGGGAAGCAGTCAGATAAGAAGACCTTCACACTTTGGTTTTTGATTTTCTTCCTCAGACTTCAGAGAAGATATCTGATGAAGAATATTTGTCAAGTCTATTGAATAAATCAGATATCCTACTGTATTTTTCACCTGCTTTATTAGAAATGTCTTTCATATTCTATCTCCCTGTATTCACATTCCACTGCTTTGCCTGGTTTTCCTCATTTAGTTCTCTAAATATTTGTCATTAGGTTATTTGACAAAGAAAAAGACCAAAAAAAAAAAAAAAAAAAAAGAAAAGGAAAACCAGAACAAAACAAAACACAAAAACAGAGAAAGCAGTCCATATGACTTTCAGGAAGAAAAGACTTAAGCAGTCTGAGAATTACTTTGTACATTGATTTGTCTTTTATGCTGTTTAGAAAGCCTTAACTGTGAGACAGAATTTTTGTCATATATCATGCACACTCTCACACTGAAACAGCCTTTATTTGACCTCTTAATCAATCTGAGTGCCAGTGCAGCGAAAAAAAAAAAAAAGAGGGAGATACAAGATAGCTTATATAAACGCCAAGTTGGCTGTGTTCCTCTGAACCATCTGCACTTCCAGCCATGGTCAGACTAAATGTCTGCTAATGGCCCCCTTCTCCTATGATCCATTTATGTGTCCCTCTTTTTTTTTTTCTTTTTTTTTTCTTTTTTTTTTTTTTAAGTGGAAAACAAATGGCATTATTGGACCTGCTCCGCTTCAATGCAGCTGTGAATTGCAGGCCTAGAAAGGCAGCCAAGGAGAAGTCAGGCAGCAAAGCCTTTCTGCTTAGAGAAGCAAGGCCAAAACTGCTGATTTGGCTTCATTCTGATACATGATATATTTTTTTTAATCTATAAATTTTAATGTGGTCCTTAGAGGAAATATTTTGAGCTGATGCTTTTTCCATTTCTTTTCTTCTTCCTCTACCCTTTAGAAGCAAAGAGGTTTGTTGGACTTTTTCCCTATTACAATTACTAGACCTTGCAACTTGTTAATCCATCTGCAGATAGGATGAAACTTGATATCAAGGCCAATGATATGCGGATGATAAGACAGTGGCCAGGCTTGGTTTCCTGAAGGATTAGGCTTTGGCTATAAAACAATGTATTCTCAGTAGTGTTTTGATACCAGTGGAAGGTGTCTGTTGTGAGAAGTGGAAAGGAGCCAGCAAAACGAGGCCCCAAGTCCAGCTGGGATCTCCAGGTACCCCTGTATCATAAATAACAATTCATCATCGTCCTCTAAAGCTGAATGTGAATCTTCAGTGCTTCCTCTTAGAGCCTGTCCTTTCGAAACAGCACATCTTTGTGACGTTAATTTTCCCCATGGTTAAAAGGCTTAAGTAGTCACATATTGGCTCACTGTCAACAGCAAAGACCCACTGTCAACAGCTTCCACAAACATCTGTAAGGATATGTTTCCCGTCTTGCTTTTCCCAGGCTGTGTGAGTGAGACCCTGCTCTGATCTAGAAATCACACAGTTGTGTTAACATAACCTGGGACAAGATCCTGTACTAGGAGGTGTACATTACCCTGGGAACGGCTCTTCATTCACAGCACACTGAGGTTTTGGACCCAAAGCTGGCTCAAACTCTGTGAGGTCTCTTGCCACACTAAACCCTTCCCTGTAATTATTCCTTTCAGTCACGGTATAAAAGCAGCTGGGCATAGCACCCAGAAATGAGTGACTTAGAAAGTACTAACAGGAGAGCTAACAGCTGAAGAGACAGGATCTGTATGAGCCTCCTGAGCGTGTACAGCACAGGTCTTGTCTACTGAAGTGATGCTCCTCCTGCACGTGACTATTTAAGTTAAATCAGTGCACAACAAGAAAGGATACTAGTCTGCATCAACGGGCATTATGGAAAGATAAGCTTTTGGAGTTCCCCTTGGTCTCTTTAAACTATAAACTAACATGTACATGTGAACCACCTCTCACGAAATCTACCCAGGGCTCATGACTGATTTAATAAGGTGATATGATATAATCACACCATCATAATTTTCCCCCATTAAAACTTAGGGCTGGGATCTTCAATTGTACCAATTGTTTTATGGAAATTCAGTGTGAGCTGGGTTTCTAAATACCTTGGATTATCTTAGAATCATAGACTTATTCTGGTTGGAAAGGACCTCTAGGGTCATCAAGTCCAACCTTCATCCCAACATCTCCCTAACCACTAGACCATAGCCTCAAGTGCTACATCTGCTTGTTTTTTAAACACCTCCAGGAATGGTGACTCCACCACCCCCCTGAGCAGCCTGTTCCATTGCCCAACCACTCTCTCAGTAAAGAATCTTGACCAAGAGTCTTGAATTAGAGGCCCCTAGTGGTATTTCATCACCTATGCATGGTTTCTTATTTTCAAAGTTGTTCAGCACTTAATAGTCCTTGCTGACATCACCAGAGGGTCCGATGTGCCCAGTGCTCCTGACAAGGAAAGCTGTGGTGGATGCTGAGCCCTGCCTGCTATTTGTTAGGGCCAGATTATAAAAAACAGCTTTCCCATGTGTTGCACTCCTTCCTGCTGCATGGTTATTTTGATTGCAGCATCTACTCCTCTCCAACAAAATCATAAATGGAGACATTCAGCACAAGGCTGTCCTCAGATGAAGTTCACCTTGCAGAAGAGAATATTTTTTTCCTCCATCTCCTTTTCCCAGGAGACCTCTCTGCAAGTGTGTGTGTGTGTGCATGCACGTGACCTTTCAAAAGGTCTTATTTTCTGGGCAAAAAGCCAAACGCTACACTTTCTTCCGAGCCCTAGGCTGTTTCAAGCCTTGGTGAAGGCAGCAGGTTAGATCCATTCTTTGTGTAAGGATGGAGTCTGACAGTTGTGGCACCAGGGAGAGTTTGTATTTGGAGTTTCTTAACATTAAAAATAAAAGCAATGAGGAATGCACTGGGTGGAGGCTGTTTTCACCTCTTCACCTGTTAAGCCCTGATTAGTAGAGGGTGAGGAGGGGTTCCCGGACATGTTGCAAATGAAGCTCGTTGAGCCAGTGCTAATCATGCTTTTCTGTGGCAGGTGTGCTTTTCCCGTCAGACCTCAGCCTGCAGTCTATTTATGAGCTGCTCTCCCCACAACCCTGCCTTTGAGGCCCCCAAGGCCAGGTTTCAAAATTGCTTCCTTCAATTTAATCCTGAGTTCAATAGAACTAAAACAACAATGGAAATCTCAGCAGTGGAGAGTGAAAAAGTAAATTGCCGGTATAGCTTAGAAGTTAGAGACGAGCTGTGCCTCCTCTTCCTCTGTTCTCCTGAAACTGCAGGAGCTCATTTATATGTATAGGCAGATCTCTACTTGTGAGCAAAATCACGCAAGCTCACATCGCCAGGAATAACACCATTACTTTTAATGGAAATAAGCCATTCATGACCCAAAGCTCTGAAATAGTTCCACACAATGTGTTGAATACATAAAGTCTTAAGGTTTCTTTCTAAAGAAATGTGCTGGGTAATTTTGTTGCAATCAAAAAAAAGAATTATTGTGTTAGGATTTCTCTTCCCTATGAAAATCTTCCTCTTGGAGGCAACAGGTACTGGTTATAGTGTAGAAGTAATCACAATCCTCAACCAGTCACTGTTTTTAGATATTGCAAATGATTAATTACAGTGACTTCCCTATTTCATTTGAAACAATCTACCCAACTACCAGGGTTATAGGTCAGGGTCTCATAGAAGAACAAACTAGTAAAACCATGCGTGTCCTGTTTCATAAAGAAATGGTTGGACAGAATCTCTTACAAAAACATGAGAATAGAACTAAAACCATGAGCCTTGTCTGTATTTATTAGATACACTCTGGCCATGATCTTATGCCAATGAAGACAGTAAGAATATGGCTAAGCTACTTGCGTGGTCTAGGTTCTTGGCTGAGTTTTATATATTTCCTTTTACTTTTTAATATTCTTGTCCAAAGTTTTATGCTATGAGTTCAGCTCAGGCTGAGGGATCTGGGATTGTTCAGCCTGGAGAAGGGAAGACTCCGGGGAGACCTAACAGCCACCTTCCAGTACCTGAAGGGAGCTTATAAAAAGACTGGAGAGGGCCTGTTGACAAAGGTCTGGAGTGAAAGGATGAGGGGTAATGATTTTAAATTAGAAAGGAGGGGATTTAGACTGGATGTAAGGAAGAAGTTCTTTACCATGAGGATGACGGAGCACTGGAACAGGTTGCCAAGGGAGGTGGTTGACGCCCCATCCTTGGAGACATTCAAGGTGGGGCTGACAGAGCTCTGAGCAACCTGCTCTAGTTGAAGATGTCCCTGCTCTCAGCAGGGGGGTTGGATTAGATGACCTCTAGAGGTCCCTTCCAACCCAGACCTTTCTGTTTCTATGTTTCTATGACTTTTGTAATTGCAACTAAGAAGACAAGTTTAGTATGGATTTTGCATCTGTTTCAATGTATGTCATAAGAATAACCTATTACTTGGATCAAACTCTGAGGTACATGTAAATCAGTGTGAAGGTGCTACAGTCTGAAGTGTAATGAAGACTAACAGGCAGGAGTGTAGCCAAAAATGTAAAATATAATAAAATGTTGTGCCATGTCACACACTGAAGGAAGCATTTGTTAATTTCACATGGTATCTCCCTGCCCCTTACAGTGTAATTCATACCAATAATAATTACATACCTATTCATATGAATGGGTATGTAATTATAATAAACAGGTGCTGGCAAGACTGACTGTGGACAGACAGCTCCTCAAGATTTTTTTTATAAATCCCCCCAAAGTATCACATAAACCCACATACGGGTGTCGAACGCAGATGGCATCTCACGTCAAGCACAATGAAGAGAAACTAAGATAAGTGTTTCCTTCCCTGACCACAATGAATACCCAGGGCACCTTAGTGAAGATATGAGTAACTGAAACATGGGTTTCTGTCCAGGGCTTATTGTCCATACCCAAGGTTTTGGTTCCTTCCTCCATGATTGTCCGATCCAATAGTTAAAATAAAAATTATAGGTTTGTGGCCAACTTCTAAACACCTTATCATTTTTATGAAGAAAATCACTGAAACATTAAATTTCAAAACTTGTGAGCACCTATTTCTATGAATTAAATTTTCTGCTGCTGTCATTAATGTCATTAATGTAGTTACAACACAAGATGGAATAAATAACTGATAGCTGATTTTCCCTCTCAGTGGTTTCTTTCAATTTTTTTAAAATTTCCTTTTTTTTGCCAAAGTTAACTTACATTCTAAGGATTCATCTCTTCTTTATGGAATGAAAGAATATGAACCAACAGAGACATAAAAAGGCAAGAGAATTTAGCCTTTCTTTCTCAAGTCCAAAGCATGCTGAGTCATCTTCAGCTACTCCAAACTAGGAAGCATGGTATCAATTCTATGTCACGGTCCCTTGTATTACAGTACTTTCCAGAGACCCAACTATATTGACTATGCTCAGTACACACTTAGACTTGCTCTTTCTCTTATGACCTCACATTCTAAATGGAGAGAATAACAAATACCTGGAGAAAACTCTCAACAGGTCATTTGTTTTAGAAATTAAGTATGGATCTTCCAGTCCTATATGGATTGGGTCCATTAGACCTGCTACCACCTGTGTGTTGAAGAGAGTTGGATATGACTGTGGGCTCAGCTTACTACTAAGACTACTACCAAATTCAGCACCGCATATTAAGTGTACAATAGTAATTAACTTCATCAAAAATCCTCATCAGATAAAAAAGAATGACCTTTAAATCCCTTTGCCTTCATTTTGACATTTTATCAGCATTTTACAGTTTATTTTTAATATGTAACATTGTGAGTTTCATAAATTATTTCAGGTACTGAATCCAAATATGAAATTATTGGAGCAATACTCACAGCCACTTTGTCCAGATAAATTTGTATTTTGAGGTCTGAAATGGGTTCATCCATGGCAACCATTTCTAATGACTCAAATGGTATCCAGATCACAACCAGCAGAGTGTTTCATTCCCAACAGAATACAATGCACTGTGTAGCTAAACCATTCTTAAAATTAGTCTCCAATTTAAGATGAGTCAGAGACAAACTCCTCTCCTTCTGTCAAAATCAACATCCAAACCCTTTTCAAATAGCCTTTGTGTTCTTTGGAATGACTTCTCTCTTCCCACAGGGTTTGCTGGCAATTCAGTGAGAGTTTAAAGCACTTTGGGCAAGGGCTCGCCTGCAGTGCTCTTACTCACAGGGTTGTGGGCAGGGATGTGGTCTATCCTCAGGAGCACTCTTCACAGAGTAGAGGTGAGGAGAAGACATGTCACAGTGATGGGAGTAAAACAAAGCAGTATTGATAGCTCCTCTTTGGAGGTTTGATCTCTACTTCTCCACACACCAGACAGGCTGATGCTGTCTGCCTTGAAGAATACAGCTATTTCACCAGTGCTGCTAGATTTTAGCCCTTAACTTGGATTTATATTTGTAGATGTTGAGCTTTTGATTACATGTCAACATTTGTAGAGTGATAGACCCAAGAAGTGATACCTTTGCTCTTTAAGGGAATTTCCTGCAGCTTTTCACCATGTATTATTTTCCATGTAAGACTCATTCCCTCATTTAAGGAAAATAGTGATCAGTTTGGGAAAAAGATGTTTAGCAGTAACCACCTGCAATGCTGCTGCTGAAACCTGACTAAACCTGCTCTAAATCAGCTCTGGATCTCTTGCCTTCTGAGAAATCTTTTGACTTGAACTACACCCTGCTGATGGTGGAAGTGCCAACTTACTGTAGCAACAAAAGTATCTGAAGGAGTAAGGTTATCTAAAACCTCAGGTTACCTAAAAGTAGAGCTGATGGCAAAGTGTCAACACAGTGGTGTAGTTCTGGCATGGAGGTAGCCTCTATCAGCCAGAGAGGGATGTGAACAGACCTAGTATTGCAGGATGTCTTCAAAAGCAAAGTATAAGTATTTTTTTTTTTAGTTCTGAACAAGCTATTTTGTGGTGTGATATTGCAACTGCAATTCAACTGTTGGGCCTGAAACCTCTGGGTGTAAGTGCTGTGCATGTCACCTGTTTGTAGCTAGATTTCATTTTCCTTTTCCTGGGATCTAGTTATACGATGATAGATAGAGATACTCTTGTGATTTATATCACAGCTGCCACCATGGTTTGTGATCACTTGTGGTAGGAGACATGGATGCCAGTAATCTAAGAGCTACTTAGATTCCAAATCCTATAATGTGTTGGCAGAAGTCTTATGACTGCATTAAGTTGTGCTATGCTGTATGGAAAATAGATGTATCAATCTTCTTCAGTTACATATTTAGAACTCATGTGATATTACAAGAACAATGATCTTTAAGATATAAAAATAGTATACTCAATTAATCTATTCTGCTCTCTAACAGACTTAGTTCGAGTTACATGGCAAATGAAATTGGCCCTGTGATTTAAATCCACAGCAGAGAGTACTAAAATTAACTTAGTACTGAAGTCTGGGTGAGAATAATGTGCATGCACAATGGAGCTGTGATCTATCCCAGGGCTTTGTGCACCCTACCAGCAATAAAGACAACATAAGGCCATGCACTACAAAAAGGAATGATGTTATAGGGGCTTATGCCTTTATTTCCAAAGCTGTATCCATGACTGGAAGTTTGAAAACCATGAGCTGAGCTTTTCATTGCAGTTAGGGAAATCAAGGCAGCCAGGCAATCAAATGGAGGTAGACTGTATGGAGGTGCATAGAGAAAGGTAGTAAATGTGTTATTTTGGAATACAAGGCTATACAGCAAGCTGAATGGATGATAAAGAGGAGGAAAATGGTGATGGCCACTCGTCCTAGATGGTGCTAGCTCCAGAGGTATCATGGTGCAAGATAGTTTTATTTTCTGCTCTTCTACACCATTCTGTACATAAAATCAGGTGTTCAGGGACAAAAGGAACGCTGCAGGAAAAGCAACTTTCTTTTCTCCGGTAAAGGGCTAAGAAAAAAAAAAAAAAAGAGCCAGAATGAAGTAGGGTTTGGCAGACTGGATCAGACACGTGGACTAGCTAGTACGTATCCAGTCTCCAACAGCAGTCCAAGCCAGATGCTCCCAAGGAATGTGTACTAAGCCTGCAGAAGGCAGATGTTGGGTAATCTGTTCTCAGTGAATGTCTCATCCTAAATCATAACAGCTACACATTGGTCTAAACCCTGAAACATAAAGTCATACATCCCCTTCACAAAGTTTTTGTTAGCATTATCTATGAACATTCTGGATATTCCTGTTATTTGTGCAAATATTACCAGCTTCTTGTCCCCAATGACACCTTGTACTGAGGATCTCCATACCTTGGTGTCAGAATTTCAGCCTTTCCTTGTTTTTCTTTGCATTTCTTGCCTTTTGATTTATCAAAGTTCTTTTGGTTTTTTTTCCTGTTTCTAATTGTTTTGCATAGATGGACATAGTTTGTGGTTTATTCTTGATTTTCATCTTTGCAAGTGCCCCAGAACTAGATGCTGAACCTCTTTAATATTGAAAAGTTTCACGGGATGGACTAAATATCTCTACCCATCTACAAAGTCATAAGGTCCTAGAGTTACATATCTGCATGTGCAGTTGATGATCATCATTGCAAACTTCATCTATTTCTGACAACCAGGATGTGAAAGTAGAAGTTCAACTCTTTTTTTTTTTTTTTTTTTGGTAACAGAAACAAGAATTTTACTTTTTCCTGTGTCACTTATCTTGACTGTGTGATATCTCTATAAAGGTGGACACGGTTCCCATATACAGTGATCCCAGATTTTCCTATTTCACTTTCCATAAAAGAATGGAGGATTTAGATGGTTCAAAAGAGGAAATTTAGGCCGGTATTGACCAAAGGCATTTTAATACTAAGGAGGTAAAAAAAAAGCAAAACAAAGCAAAATGTAAAAGGTATAGCTCAGAAACCCAGCTTTCTCCTCCTGTCTCTGGAGACTTTGTAGTTTGCATGCAATGATGGAAACAGAAGTGCTTGGCAAGGGAAAGACTGAGGTGGGATCTGATTTCAGTCTTTGAATATCAAAGAAGATTTGTAGGTAGGACACACCCAGACTCTTCTCAGAGGGAATCATCAGATACAGCAATGGAAATACTCACTGGATATAAGAAAATATTTTTCACAAGAGTGATTATAC